>VUQG01009236.1:2706-12979 GCA_015106755.1 Etia nguti | reverse complement strand
GATCCTGGTAATAAATTTACTCATTTAGTACAACTGTTTCTTTTGTTCTTTGTGAGTCTGTGTTCATTTTCTAAACACAAAGATGCAGTTTTAGTTTGAACCTCGTTACAAACAAATAAGCAGATTATTTAAAATAAATAAACCACTTAAAGAAAGAAACAAAGAAACAAAAACCTACATGTACTGAAAAAATAAATAGGCTAACACATAATAAATTGTGTTTGTTTATAAATAATCTGTATTCATATGCATCATGTTGATAACAACAATGTTGATATTTGTAAATAAAAAAAATACTACATTTATTAATCATGTAAATTCCCTGCACCTGTCATAGATTTCCACATGACATCCAAAAAAAATGACCCAGCCTAAAGTTCAAATGTTGGACGTCATATTGACGTCCAGATTGGGTCATGGTTGGACGTGGACCAAGTCTGGACATCGTATAGATGTCCAAACTTGGTCATGGACCAACGGACCCAACGTTTTTGTGGTTAGCTTTGCCTTGCTATCAAACTCATATCAGAATAATATTTTTTCTTGGTGTGGTGCAAAGTTAAACATTTTTGGATAAAACTGGTTACGCTGATAATTGTTGTATATGACACGCTCTCTTATGTAACCACACTATACTGACCATTAAATGATTATTTGTCATTGCATTGTAAAAACCCAGTGATGTTTCCCTTTTCACAAGTCATCTTATTGTTTCTGTGTCTTCGTAAAAGTTGAAACTTGTCAGATCAGGCAACATTTTTCCAATCTTCTGTTGTCCTGTTTTAAGCCTCTGTGAACTGTAGCCTCAGTTTCCTGTTCCAAGCTGACAGAAGTGGCACCTATAATGACCAGATAACCCTCTCTACAACATTTGTCACAGGCTTTGCAGATTGCAGTGTATTCTGGAAAATACCTTTTTGTCTCTTTCAGTAAAATTATTCCCTAAATGAGGAAAAATATAGTGTGAGTTGACATGATATATTTGTATCGTAACATGGCTAAAAAAATAGTGAGGTATGGCTCAAAAACAATGATCTACTGAAATCCAATTAAAAAAATTGCGAGACAAAACAGCAGCTGAAGTAACAGCACCATAAAAGAGAATACAGGAATATATAAAGACTATGAGACCATAAAGACAAACTTCAGCTTCCTGTTATGCTTTTAACATTTATTCAGTAAGAAAACTGGAAAAGTTGCTTCCAAATCTAATTTATTTCACCTTAACATGCTAAATGTAAATATGGTAGTCTGCACAGTTTGTTGTAAATTTGTTTTAAAGTTGGATGTGAAAACTTCAGACTATTATTATTGCACACAATCCCTGTGCTTGCCCCACACTCAGTTTTTGGGGGGTCTGGTCACCTTAGGAGCACTTTTGTGGGATTCTGCTGCTTCAAGGTTTGATGTGTTGTATATTCAGAAATAGTCTTCTGAATATCTTGATTGTGAAAGTGGCTATTTGAGTTTCTGTTGCCTTCCTATCAGCTCAAAGCAGTTTGGCCATTCTCCTTTAATCTCCGGTATCAACAGGGCTTTTACACCCAGAGAACTTTCGCCTCTGGATATTTTTCTTTTTCAGACCGCTCCCCGTTAACGCTAAAGCTGATTGTGTAGGAAAATTCAGCTAAATCGGCACTTTCTGAAATACTCAGACCAGCCTATTACCCACATTCAACCATCCCATTTTCAAGGTCACTTATATCACCTTTCTTCTCCGTTATGAAGCCTGATGTTTAAACTTTAACAGGCTATCTTGACCACATGCACAGGGTTGCCATGCGATGTGATTAGCTGATTAAATATTTGCGTTAATGAGCAACTGTACAGGCATACCTAATGAACTGGCTGGTGAGTATATGCTGACAACAGGAAAATCCAGTGATTTCTTTACTGTTACTGATATACCTGTGACCCAAGTACTTTGAGAAGGTGTTTAACAAACACAATTGACTTCAATAAAAACAAGAGTCTAAATTTCCTTCTAGAGGAAGACTGCGGGAATGCACAATGCACCTATGTGTTCTTTTAATGAGCACAAAGCCACATATTACATGAATTAATTTTTTTGATTAAATTAAGAAATTACATGACGTTTACTGATAATAGGAAAAAGCTATTTTCGTCATTCTCACCTACGTTTAAGTTGTTATTCTGTCTTCATTAAGCAACAGGTGAGGAAAATTTGAGTAACTGAGGCTGTTCAACAAACCACCAACAAGGAAGTTCGCACAATGCAGTGAACAAAAGAAGAATTGTGTTGTAAAACCAGGTTTGATAGATGTGTGGTATGTAATCTTCAGCATGTTCGTGCCTTCAGGGGAAATTCTGAAAGATGAGCTTCCACAAAAGACACCGAAAAGTGTACAATGAGTTCATGCACGAGGGCAACATGCATCGAAAAATGACACAATGCCTTTGTTCTCAGTTTAAACACTTGTCTGACAATAAAAATATAACACACAAAGCTTCAAATAATGAAGCTAAAAAGAACTGATTTAAAACCCCTTTCTTTGGATTACTATAACAGGCCTTATGGTGTTATGGATTCCCTTTTTAAAGAATGACTTCCTGAAAGTCAGTCTTCCAATAAGACTGCATGATGACATTATATGATTCACAGGTCAGTGTTAAGTGGCTTAACGAACAAAAGAAAATATTCCTCTGTAAATGGTCAGGTACAAAGTCCTCCTAACCTCTAACCTCGGAAAAACCAGGCAACATAGAAAGAAAAACTTTGAAAGACCTTCATAGAGCCCGGAGAACTATTGCTCAAGAGCACTTTAAAAAATGACAAGAAAATCTGTCTCTTTGAAAGAGATAAGGCTTTTGCACGGTACTATAGCTGCACAATTCATGTTTTTGTTCAAGAGAAAGCAAAAAATGACAGTTTGCTTGAAGCAATAATGCTTATAATGTATATGCTGTAGACAAGTGCCCAAATGTTTTACACAAGCTGTCTTGACATGCTTTTGGGAAACTGTCAGTTTGTTGGACGCTGAACGGTTTCCTTTCAGCGTCCTTTCAAATGACACCATGGTACCATTACTGATGAGGCTTCAGTCAGCGTTAGATGGATGCACTCCAGGGCCAGATCTATATCTCAGGTCCTGTGTCAGGTCATTGCTGGATTTGTTTTTCTATTTCTTAAGGATATAACTTTCAGATGTTGCTCAGATGTTGCTTATCTGCTGTAGTTTTTTTGTTTGTTTGTTTTTTTGTTTGTTTGTTTAATAGCTCTTTGGAAATCACCTTATTGACACACAAGATACAATTTCCCGCCTGCAAGGCTATGTTATCGTTAGCATTTTTCATAGTATTTAACTAAGAAAAAAGAGGGCAAATGATATGTTTTTCCAACTACTTTCTAACTGCTATTCTAGCAACAAACTGCCTAAAGTAGAATGGATTCTTTGGGAAGTTGTCTGTTATATGTAGACACAACACTGGTTTATCCAGTTAGATGACTTTTTAAATGCTGGAGTGATTCATTCCTCTGAACATGGTCAGGTACAAGAGCTGAACTGAAAATTTGTGAAAAAGCAGCCAATGTCCAAAGAAAAACTTTGAAAGACCTTCAGAAAGCCTAGAAAACTAAAAGTGGTCGCTTAGGGCCGGTTTTAAAACAGTGACCGGAAAGTCTTGCTCACTGGAGGCAAAATATAAGGAAATGAAGGGTGGCTCAAGACTTTTGCAAAGTGTTTATTCATACTCACGACGATTTCTTTATTGAGAAATAAGACTTGGTGCATAACGGTTCAGTCTCTGCTTTAGTAAAGGATCTTTCTAAAAATCTGTTTGTTTTCTCTTAATGCTGAATAATAAAAACAGGTCCAAATGCTCTAAAAAATTATATTTAATATATGATATATGACTATGGAATATTAACAACATCATGAAGACAACATCAGTTTATTTATTATTTATTTCAGCATAATTAATCAGTACAGTTAAACATAAAGAACTTAAATACATATACATACCCAAGAAAAGAACATAATTTAAATACATATATACATGTTTAAAAATTATTAGGCAAACAACAACAGTTTTACATATGTGTGTGTTACTATTACTGTAGTTAGCATAAAAATAATTTTTATAATGGCGCATCCGAGAAACGTTATCTTCATGAAGGTGTGGTATCATAGCAGATTCTTCATGCACATACAATTTCAAGATAAAGTTCCTGTTACAGCTAATAGATCCTACGGATGGAGGTTTTATTGTAACATATACCCATACATCCACAATTACAACTACATAAAAAAAAAAGCACTACTGTAGTTTTTACAGTGAAAACTACAGTAGCATAAGAGCATTGAGAGTTCCTGAGAGTTTTGAAAAGAAAGAGAAAGAATGACAGATAAAGCTGCTGATCCTGAAGGCAACCATTCAAGCATATGCTCCCTTAAAGAAAAGAGCATAACAATCACAACATAGTGCTTTTTACTCGCTCAAAGATCTGGTGAACTTTAACTGCAGGAACACAGCCTTCTCTCACAAGGGTGATGGTGCCTGCAGAAAGAGTAAGATAAGCCAGAGTTAGGTGGTGCTTCATAAAACACCCAAAAGTTGAATTTTATGTGACTTCTTTTGCGTTTACCTTCATCAATCTTCAAGCAGTTGACCACAGTGGAAGCAACAACTTCATTAGAGTCTCCGTCACACAGAACTCCTTGGATCTTGTGTCCCAGTCGACTGTGAGGGAGGGTAAATGAGCGATTAGTGATCATCTATTAGTAATACTCCACTTCATAAAATAAATAATTTGCCACTCTTCTACAGAAACATTTGCTGTAAAAGGACTACAAATACTGTCAAAGGTTAGATCAGTCTACTACTTTGTAAGCAGTTTGCAAGCTCTTACTCAATGACCATGCTGTGGTGGGTGCTGTCTGCCTCTCCACTTGGATTGGCTGAGGTAATTGCAAGTGGTCCAGTAATATTACACAAGTGGCCGGTAACTGTGTGGTCAGGGACACGAATCATGATGCTGTCCCGAGTCCCAACACGGTCATAAGCTGGTCCCACTCCTACACAGACAGATTAAGCTGAGGTGAGTGCTGATAAAGGACACTGATTCCGGTAACACCATATTTATGATGCACTACACAGTTTACCGAGTTGGAACAGCCAGTCTCCTTTCTTGACAATGCAGCTGATGCCTCCAGGATACACATTCCTCATAAACTCCCAGAGCAGAGGACTGAAAGGAGGCTTGGCTGCCACCAGCTGTTCCACACTAGAAATGCAAATACATATGGGCTTCTCGGCCGGTCTGTCCTGGAACAGGTTATAGATTGCAGATTAATAAATTTTATACATTACACACATGTGAATATTGAATTAATTTGCCAATCTTTTAATGACTCTTACTTTAATGTTGTATATTTTTTCAATGGCCTGAGGATTTTTGCAGGATGCAGCTAGGGCGTACACGGTGTCTGTCGGAATGCCGCATACTCCTCCTTCTTCCAGAATTCCAGCGATCTTCATGAGACCGCTGGTAAGTCGTGAGCTGGCTATCGGACATGGCAGCTCTGGCGATGTTTCCTGCTTCTTTACCTCCTAAGACAGGACACAGTGGAAAGGGCATGTTTAAAAAGTTGACTTTGAGAAGGAGCACAAAGTCAGTTTCATCTCTGCTTACCTTTATTAAGGGAGGACCCATAGGTATGAGTCTCTCTGAGAAGATGCCGCTCACCAGTGTTGCCAGAACGCCATATGTACAAATTATTGCCACCAGTGCAAGCATGGCAACTGTAAAAAAAAAAAGAAAAAAAAGAAGTCATTTTTAGAAATAATCAGCTTGACAGTCTCTATAACATTTTATATCATTTTTAATCAAAAGTGAATCCTATGTTTAAAGATGAGGCTTTATCTACACTTACTTTCCAGCTTATATGGCAGTCGCTGGATGGTGGAGAGCAGGAAACAGACGAGAGCAACTTCCATCACAGTCGTCAGAAGCAGCAAAACCAGGTTCCTATAGGCAGCTAACACACACATAAAAAATCCTACTTAAAACAAATAATCCAATCAACTAATCTTCTATTGAAACTAACAGTGAATTTTAGTCTTACCAATCAACATGAGGAAACCATTAATGACCAGGAGGGCAATGGCTCCTGCTGTGAAAGCATAAGCTGCCCCCGTGGAAAGCTGAAGCAGGGTACCTAGAAAAAAAATAACTTGGGTTAAGAATCTTTTCTAAATCAGAAATGGAAATGTCCGCACTAGTTTTTTTACTGGCATACCTGCAAACCGAAACCAGGTCCATGTCGCCCATACTCCCACATAGATGGATGAGATGACTGACCCAAACCGGCCACCACCTGTGACTTGCAACCTGCTGATGTAAACCTGGATGATCGCTCCAGAGATCAGGACCCAAGGGATGGTCAGATGAAGGAATGTGGGATTCATGCTGGACAACTTAGAATGAATAGCTGACAGAGCTGCGACCCCATTTAAAAGGTAAAACAGAACATCGGAGGCCTGGTCGGTGTGGGGCACCATCTCGCTGCCTACTTGTTCAGACTTCCCCCATTTCAAAGCCTTCTTCATATTAACGGTGGAGACGGGCTGCTTCCCTACAGGGATTAGTAACTTTTCTGCTATGGTGTTGATGAGACGTGCAAACGTGCCATAGATGGAGACTGCGGTAAACAGAGCGCAAGCTACACCAAAGAAGATGTAGTAACCCTCAAGTGGAATCTGGGGTACTGCTGAAACTGTGACCAGGACAAAGAGCATGTTGTGGATCAGTTCTAGGATGTCCATATTCAGACTTCCCACACACAGAATCAAGCCTGCCACCACAAAGAACCAGTTTCCCACCATTGCTTCTCTAGCAGAGGCTATTTCGCTCTTATTTACAATCAGAGTAGACGCCACAAACTCACCCCAAGCCTTAATCAGCCAATATGTGGCATGAAATCCAAACTTTGTAGTGTGGTAGCAGTCTTGGCGCAGATGGGCATAGTAGCTAGAGAACAATTGGGCAAATGAGATGATTGAGACCCAGGCAGCTCCTAAACCAAATGACTTCATGTACCCGAAGCTGTAGAAAGCAAAGATGAAAGGAGCTATAGAGTCACAGAAGAAACCCAACGCCATGGGTTCGGCATATTTCGTGTTTTTCTTCTTCTCTTGGCCAATGCTCTGGGCACTTGCTGAGTTCCCAATTCCTAAGAGAAGAACATTAAAGAGGGGGGTCCCAAAGCCTTTGAGTGCTAGACGTTGGGTCAAACCTTTGAGGAGCAGTACAGCTGAACCATAGATGGCAAAGAGCAAAATGAGCAACTCCAGGACCCCAGATACTACGAGAGCCCAGGAGCTTGCTACTATACCCACTGCTTCAAAGATTAAAGTGGCAGTGATGGCCCCAAAAACAAAAGGCATGATGTAGTTGACTGTGGCAGAGCAAAATGCCAGGAGAAAGGACAGAAAAATGTAGGGGATCAGACCCGCAATGGCTGACTCTTTTAAAGTCAGGAAGAAATAGCCACCTGGTGTCTCTCCGGAGCCATTCAGAGATATGTTGGTCATGAGGTCAGTGGACAGAGACAAATTGCTTGTCTGATTTGTTGTTTGATTGTCAGAGACACCAAAGTAGATTCGGGTCGCCCCATAACTAGCCCAAAGAGCAGCATAGCCAATAAAGGCAGTGCCACTCAGGTGATCGTATTTTCTAAAGGAAAGTAGCCCGGCAACAAGTTGGCATATACCTCCAATCAGGATGAGATGAACACCTGTTAAATAAAATGAAAATGGCTTAGCTAACTCTTCACTCTTTTTTTTTTTTTTTTACATTATTTTAGCTGATTGTCAAAAATATTTACCTGCAAGTATGTTCTCCACCCCATATGCGTCTTTGCCAGTGTGGGCTGCATTGAAATTCTGCAGAAGTACGAGGAATGCACTGATCCCATTGGCTAGCATGCCCATTACTCCTGGTTCCCCATAGAAACTGGCAGGAAACCCTTCTGGCGTTGCCATGATAGTTCTGCTGTCAATCTACAGATGTGCAACGAAGCAAATGACGCAAACAATGCAAATGATTCAAAATAAATTCCAGAATCTGTCTTAATCTTCTTTTTATCTGGCTAATGTAGTGTTAAAACAAGTTAAACATTGTGAAAAATACATAAATAAATGAATAAAAAATTCTAAATAATTATTTGTATATTCATCAGTAATTTTCACATCTATTTCACAGCTGCTAAAAATAGAAAAAACTAGTAAATTATAATGCTTTGAAATATTCCAGAAATACACTATAAACCATACTGAATCCCACAACTTCACTTACATCTTGTTAATTAACTATAGTTAGTCTAAAACAATATGTATCTCACTAAACATTTAGTGAGTGGCTGTCATTACACAGCTCTCCTACAGGCAGCAGAGACACACAGAGAACTGGTATTCAACTTTCCTGCTCCAGTAACTGGAAAATTGTCAGTGAGCACTAACAGGGATTTTTATTCATGACTAATGAAAAACATTTACTGAATATTTAACAGAAAACAGAATCTGTTAGATCGATTATACAGTGTCATTTAGCTCATATTTAACTTTAACTGGTTACATATTTTTTAACCAAGTAAAGCTATTTAGCTCATGTAAAAAACATCATCTTAATCAGTACAGCTTTTCAAGCTGCAGTTGGGTTACATGTTCCTCTAAATAATAAAGTAATAAAGAAAGTGAAAATAAAGTCATACCTGGCAGAGAATCTTAGAAAGATGAACGGGCAAACTGTTCTGAAGCAGGAATGACAGTTTGATATAAATAAGGCTTTGCTACATGTAGGAGGAGTTGCTGTAATTTCCCCTGTCCCAAAGCCCTTAGATGTGACATCATCTTTGCACTTTGGACAGTAAAGTACAATCTTTCCTCCTCCTCCTACTGTGACGATGGTGAAGTTGAAGACGTTGCCCACAGTGGAAATTCCTTTTTTTTAATGATAAGTCTTTGTTTTGGATATGCCGGCCCTTCCCTGTTCCTTTGAGTCAGGTATAAGATCTCATTGTAGTTCTGGACTATATAAGGCAGGTATCGTCTCACACTTAGAACCATCAGCATCCCTGACAAACTGCTGCCAGTAAAACTGCTGCATTGAGAAGAAAGAGAAAGAAAGACAGTCAACTTGACAGAAACACCAGACTGGAACCATGATTTCTACTGTAAAGGTAAAAGTTAAAAGTTATTTTTGTATTACTATTTTTAGTAGAAAACATTATATTCAAGAGTGCAATCAACGACATTAATGTGCCTCAATTTAAAATTGGCTGCCAGACTTAGTTCAGTCTAGTGAATAGGAAAAACATAAATCATACAATCATATTTTTGCAGTGTGTAGTTGTTTCTCAAGTAGACAGTAGAGTGATACTTAAATGAGCTTTTGGTAAATTTTCAGCAGGTTAGTTATGCTGTCTTACACCTGTTACAGCAGCATCGTGTCAGTGCAACAGCTCTTTCAAAAAAGTCACATGGGCTGAGTTCTATTCATTACAGTGATGCCGATGTCCACCGAGACTTTAACAAAGGCAAAGTAGAAAATAACTGGGTGTCAAGAGCGTGTAATAGATCTGAGATGTTTTAAAAAGAAAATACAATGCTTGTTAGTTTCAGTATGGGTGTTGCTAATGGTATTCTGTGCTCTTTGTCCTGTAGAAAGCCATTAGACCCGTGTGGGCTGCCAGAGCAATCCATAAGTCTGCAGTGGAAGGTAAAACTTTGTTGTATTTCATTCTGTCAGTTCACCAGGAAACACATTTCTCTGTGTTTCACATTTTCCTGTTGCTTAGTCCAGACCGTGTTTTTTTTCCTCATTGCATTCTTCATTCATTCATTCATTCCTCGCTGCAGTCTTGAAGCAGCCAGCGCCCGAGGACACAGTCACAGCCAGTTTTGGGAAGTTTATCAGTGAAATTAAGCCCCAGCAGCTATCCCCTGTAGTGCTCCACCGCAGTAAAAGGATGGTGCTGGACAGCATTGGAGTTGGGCTGATCGGAAGCACAACAGATGTGTTTGAACTGGCCCTCCAGCACTGCCAGGTGAGTTGGGGAGGTTTCTTATTAATGTTTCCTCCCACATAAGGCAGTGAGACAGGTGAAAGCAGAAGCCTGACCCTTTTTTTTTTTTTTTTTTTTTTTTTTTTTTTTTTTTTTTTTTTTTTTTTTTTTTTTTTTTTTTTTTTTTATAAAACAAAGAAAAAAAAAAAACTAAATTAAAGTATAAAGTTGGTTCAGTAGATTTGTGG
>VUQG01009235.1:6874-30733 GCA_015106755.1 Etia nguti | reverse complement strand
GACTTTTGTAGGGTTACTGAAGTTGGACTAGTTGGTATATAATGATGTGCTACGTGGCGGCTAGCGACACAGCTATGTTAGCATAACATAAACACAGTGAAGCTGGAGGATGAATGCTAACTTTTTTCCACTCAATAAAAGTTAACGTGAGGGTTCCCGATGGTTAAGGACAAATGCAATCGCATGGCAGGATGCTGTAAACGGACCAAACTTCAGTCAAGAGAACAACTGAGATAATCCATCCACAATACGAGGTTAGCCTGTATACTTTAACAACATGGGAATAGAGCAGTTGCGAGAGAATTCAACATTAATGAATCAATGGTATGGAAGTGGAGGAAGCAAGAAGAATGAGTTGAGTAAAGTTTGACTTATCTGACTGTTTTGTTTCGCTTAATGCGGCTTATAATCCAGTGCGCCTTATGTATGAAAACAGACCCGTTTATTGACAGTGTGCCTTATAATCTGGTGCACCTTATGGTCCGAAAAATACCGTAGTTTAGAATTAAAAACATGGAACTGGAAGTTAAACTTTCTTTAGAAAAAAACATTGGAAAAGCTCAACCAGCCATAACAGAACTGGGGTTTATTGATTCATCCATCATCTATCCGTTTTCAACCTCTGTTAGCCCTGTGTTAGGCAGCCTGTTCAGGATGTACCCCATATCTTACCCAAAGTCAGCTGTGATAGGTCAGAAAGAGAAGGAGTTTTCTGTGCTTAATTTGACCAAATGATATTTAAACAGCATGCATGTGTAGCACACTTTTCTTTGTGACTTCTTATGGAGAAAGTGTGTGTTTTTGTTTATATGTGTGTGTGCATTTCATTAGGTAGACTGGAATAAATAGAAACAATATAGATACTAGACCAAAAAAATCAACAGAGATTTGATTGGCAGCACCCCTGGGTGTCTGACACCCTTGGGATCAGACCTAATTGTTGAAGCACCAGAAGTTGCAGAGTCATCACTTGCTATGCTTAACACACAAGATAATCAAACCTAATCTGATATTATTAGATATGCATAGTATTAAATGCTGATTACATTATTGATGATTACATATTCATTGGAGCATTAGCAGAGTTGTAAAGCCAAACCCAAAGTTGGTATAATGTGATTTATAATATACATAAAAAAATAATTATTTTTCATCTTTGTACTCTCAGTGCCGTAACATGTTTAGTTTCAGTGGTTTTGGAATTTGATAGAGCTGAGCCTCAGGGTCATGCTGCTTGTCTAACTTAGTTAATGTATCCTAGCCTACGTAGCTTGGTTATTAGCACTATAATGACTTTAATCTTTAGGCTTATATCACCTCTCTCTTCTTGCTTCCTGGTCAGGAACCTTCCAAGAGGGATCAAGAACCTTTTTGAGGAACTCACTTTCACTACCTGTATGCGATTGCCCAGTGAAATTGTTTTACCAGTGGATGTATATTATGAAGAAATAAATAATGGAGTAGTGGTCGTTGACTAGGACAGGTGTCATATGTCATGATCTTTGACATGAACCTTAACTTCAGGCAGGTCAGGGGTAAGGTTGGACTTTATCCCAATCTGAAGTAGCCTGGAGGCATTGAACCATGGCTACAACCAAGATGAAACAGAGTTTGAGGTGTGCTTCCCTGTGACAGGGTTTTTTTTTTGTTGTTTGTTTTTTTTTACCTGACTGTCGTTTACACTTATGCACTGAGGCTTCAGCCTCCTTGGATTCATTGGGTGGGGTTGTGGACGGTGCACCATCAGGAGATTCCATTGTCCTACTGGGAGATTCCAACCCTTATGTGGGCAATGTGAGTGAGACATGGAGTGGTGTTACTGGAAGGAACAACATGCAGGATCTGAACCTGAGTGTTGTTCTGTTATTGGAATTCTCAGTATGTCCATAAACATCATATTCGACCATAAGTGCATGTGATACTTGGACACTTTCGGTTGCCTGTTGATTTTGTAATTGTATCATCAGATCTGTGGTCACGTGTCATGAACACTTGGTTGAAGAGAGGAGCTGAGATGATAATTGATCAACACCAGGTGGTGAGTTGGATCAGGTGGTCAGTCAGGATGCTGGACAGGCCCATCATGCCCAATATATAATGATACACTGGGAGCATCTAGCAGAGGCCCTGGTCTAAGATCTTCCATTCCTACTTCTGGCAGAACTTTGCAGCACCGAGGATGCAAGGTGGTCGGTGGTAATTCCCACCATGACAGCTATGTCATGACACCAGAAGTGAAGAGAAAGTGTCTCAGGGTCTTGTTCACATGTCAATGGAAAGCGGTGGAGTAGTTTTGCAGACAAACCTTCTAAAAGTTGAACTTTTGGAAGGTTTGCATCCTGTTACATCTGACATAAAACTAACACAGTATTTCAACATGGTGGTGGTAGAGTGATAGTCTGGAGCTGCTGTGCTGCTTCAGGGGCTGGACGACTTATTATAATTGATGTTACCATGAACTCTGCTATCTACTAGAAATTATTGAATCAGAATGCGTTCCCTGAAGGTCAGACACATTTGGGTTATGCACCAGGGCAATGACCTGAAACACAGTAAGCAAGTCCACCGCCTTTGCTTGGGGTGGCTAGATAGAAGCACTTACAAAGAGCATAAAAAAAGTGCTGTTGTGAATGGGTGAATGAGGCAAGTTGTATGAAGCGCTATATAAGAACCAGCCCATTTACCGTGAATGGCTAAAGAAAAACAAAATAAAGGTTTTGGAATGACCTGATCAAGGTAGAGATTTAAATCTGGTAGAGATGTTTTGGCACGACCTTTCAAATCATCAATTAAAACAACTCGGCAAAGAAGAGTGGGAAGAGCAATGTGAAAGACTTACTGCCAGGTATCGCAAATGCTTGATTGCAGTTTTTAACTGCAAAAGTTGGTACAATCAGTTATTATTTTTAGGAGCTATTACTTTTTCACATAGGAACAGGTAGGTCTGAATAGCTTTTGTTCCCCAATAAGTGAAATTATCATTTTAAAACTGTATATTGTCTTTCCTCAGGTCATCCTTGTTTAATGTTAAAGTTTGAACATGTGAGTGTGACAAATATGCAAGAAACTTAAAAACCAGTAATGGGGCAAATTTTCACACTTTTCCACAGCACTGCATGTAAATTTGTCTTCCTCCTTTTGCTTCAAAATCTTTGAAGTAAAATAATTCAAAATCCTTTCAAAATACAAAGTAACATTTTTGTTACCATAGAATTTTTGGCACAGATTAACCTCTGCTATGCAACTGCATTATATTTTGGGCCAAGAAAAAAAAGGAATCTGAAAAAAAAATCTAAATCTCTTGCTCTCTGTTCTCTCGGTGACAGCGAGCTGTGAGTAGAGTTGGGCACCCTTAGTATTTTCATCTCGCACATCATGCTTTTAATTATGGGACATATTGAGCAGCGTGTCCAATGCACAATGGCTCTGCTGGAATATTCATGTCCAAAGTTAGAGGAAAGTGGAAAGGGGAGGGAAGTGAGATGTAATTGTAATTAGTGGAGGACCTGGTGCTGCCAATTCTCAAAGGAGCGTCTGAGTCACCTGCTTCATGTGTGCGCCTGTGCATCTGTCCTCCTGGCTTACCATACTGGGACACACCGGGGAGTGTGAGGAGCTCTCTTGGCTTAACTAGGAGGTGTACCTGTCTGTCTGCTTGCTCCAGGGCTGAAGTGGCTAGTTAGCATATGCGCCGCCATGCATGCGTGTTTACCCTATATGTGTGTGCACGTGCGTGTGTGCGTGCACACGCACGTACACAGGCCTCATCTCAAGTCTCACCGGAGACTTGTTGTCTAAGATTAATGAAGGTCACCAGAATCCTCCAAAGTATTCCGATAATTAAGGCTTTGTTTATCAAAAACAAGTTATATTAAGAGCAAAAAGATTCATGGTAATTATTCATAATCTTAACAATTCAAGTGTAGCCACCTCATTTGTGCCTTTAATTCTTCTTGTTAATGTTTTGCATAAATCTGCATAATTACTTGAGATGCCTGTTGTATTTTTGACAGCTACTCAGTTCGTGTGCACTAAAGGGTATCGAATGTGCTGCGTGCTGCATACTTAAAAAGTGCTTGTATGACTGGAGCACCAAAGCATTTTTGAGCCATGAAGCCCCAGCAACATGGGGCAGTAATGCAGGCTGCGGATAGGATGTTTTCTATCAAACGGGGTAAATGAATTCTTCTGCTTACGATGGTTAGAATGAAGGCTTTTATGAGCAGGGTGTCCCTCGATTCATGCCGCAACATGGGACATCAGCAGATAAATCCTCAGTCTAAACAGAGAGGCCGCAGACAGGTGCTGTTGTGAGTTTGCTTTTATTTTCAAGATCAAGCCCCTTCCATAATCTTGACATAATTTAGTGTGTGTGTGCACAGCCTGAGCCTGTGTGTATATGGCTTGGCATGTCTGAGGCGAGCCCCGTATAATCGCTGCATAACTCTGATGCAATAATCACATGTAAATGACCACAGCATGGAAATGTGCTCTCTTGGTTTACATAATCTTGTAATGACCTCTTGTAACACACTGTCTGTGATATTGGCCCTAATAGAATGTTCTTGCTCTGTTTTTTTTTCTTTTAACCCAACTTATTTTTTGTAGCTCCAGCCTGGAATTACACAGAGCGCAAGCCTGGCCTATTAGCACCATGACATGAGTGATTTAATTTACCCTCTCTCTTTCTCTCTCTCTCTGTCTCTCCTCCTATTTAGCATGCAACAGGCGTGGGCAGTAATGCCTGTGTGATTGGGCTGTGCTGGGTGATGATTTTAATAAACACACACCCGCAGAGGTGGCCACAGGTCAACCGTGTTTGGATTCATCAGGTGCACAGGTAGGAATAGAGTTGTGAATGATTCAGGAGCATCCCAGTCACCAGGTTCGCTTTAACAAGCGGTCAGCGAAGAAAACACTCACTTGTGTTTGTGTTTTTGTGCACAAAATTTGCATATTTGCATGTTAATTGTAGGCTAAAGCATCTGTGGATACACTGTGAGTGTGTGCACTGTCCACTGTGTTACACTTGTCTGCATGCCCACCTTTCCGTGCAGCTCTCGTTCTCCTGCTCAGAGAAACATGTGGCTCTGATGTTAATTGAAATTTGTCTAATGAAGTAAAAGTTAAGAAACAAAGAGAGAGAGAGAGACTTTGGAGGAGAGATAGGGAGACAAAGAGAGGGCAAGGAAGAGAAGTTTAAAAAAAAAAACAAAGCTTCAACTTTCTTTAATTATGTTTACCCAACAGGCTTTGCTTCCTCATTTAAATAGCATAAACATCTGGCCGTGGTGCGCCACTAGCATGGCGGCAGTAGTCAAGCAAATCTTGTGGAAAATAATGAAATTAGATCCCTGGTGCTGTGACAGTGGAAGGGCAGAAGACATCCGCTCCATGTTAATAAAATTGCCATGAATGACTGAATACAATTAGGAAATTGTCAGTGGCGGCAGTGAACTTTTGTAACTCACCAATGTTTGCATCATTCGATTAAGGCAGCAATTTGGACTTGTTTATTTGCGGCTGTTGTGGCTTTTATTAATTGTGACCTGGCAATGATTGGCCTGCGATTAAACCAGTCACATATGATGTGGTGAGGGTAAGGGATGGATTGGTGGGCACACTGATGGAGGACTGATCTTCTCTTTTTTTTTGTTTATCTGATGCAGCTTGTGTGTGTGTGTTTGTGCGCGCGCGTGCCTGCCTTTTAGTAGAAGCTATAAGCATGTCTGCCTTTAATTGTCTCTTTATATAATACAGAACAGGTTTGATTGGATGTGTCTGGGCAGCCAAAGCCAATTTATCTTTAATCTTAAAATCTCTAATTTAGTCTAATTTAGCCTTTTTCCTCTACCATTCTGAAATGTGACAGGTACATCTCTTGTTTTCACTGTTCCCTAAAAACACCAGCAACAAGTTAACGAAACTAGAATGTAAAATACTGTTGCTTTGTGGAAGCTGCTGGCGCCTCAGAGATATACCAAAACGTGTTCTTTGGTGCTGGTGCCAAATTGCACCTGTCCAAGTAATTTTGAGGGCAGTCTTATTATGAATTTTGCATAAAGGGCTCTTTGTCAAAACCCCTCAGGGTCATTTTTTTCTTTTTATCCTGCAATGTTAACGCCGGAAAGAGCGATATTTTGGATATTGGCCTATAGTTTCATATTTTAGGCCGGACCAAGTAAACCTAGCCAAAAAGGAGCATTGAGCAAAGCTCCCCAACAGGACATGAACCCTCTTTTTTGTTGGAAGTCATGTGAGTATGAGGGATGCCCATAGAACTCTGAAGCCCAGTGATTAAAAAGAATTTGCTACATCAGTTATGTGTAAAATATTGGGCATTTTGGGAACAGATGCGGATTTAGTTGATGCCAATTTCCATACACAGACTGGCATGCCAACCCTTGATAAGGAACTGAATCGATAACTGATATTGATAATGGAATCAATTTAGCTAAATTCCCATCCCTAATTATGTTAGCATGTTTTTTATTGATTCAAGAGAACATCATCAGCTTGCTAGCAGGTAATCTCCTTGCTCTTATTTTAAGACATGGCTGAGCTGTAGAAAAACTCGAGTGTCTTGTCCTGAGTCTGGACAAGTAGCACCCCCCTGTTTTGTAATGGAGCACTGCCCTGAGCAGAGCAATAGGGCCGCTTTAACAACCGCGTGCAGTGGGTGAAGAACTGGTTCATGTGCGGCTACCTACACTACACTTCTACCCTACACTGAGGTTCACTGAGGCTGCCAAACGGGGCAAGGCCTGCAATAGCTATTGCAGATAAAGACCTTGTCACCAGGCTCTTTTTACTGGGTCACATGCCTCAGTATATGGATCTGCTGTGTTCTGAAAAATATCAGATTGGAGTATTAACAAGCTCCTGTATTTGACAGTAGATTGGGTTAAACTGCAATATGCTGACAAAGTACAAGCTTTTTGCAGGCACACATGACAGTGTGCATGTTCTTGCTGCATGTCTGCAGCTCACAGACAGCTATAGTTCAGCGCCCCTCATGAACCAAGCATCAGGAGAATTGTATGATAACACTACCGCCCTGAATGTGGCTTTGCCAAAATGAAAAAATAGAGATTAATGTATTAATTACTGCCTAAGCAAATAATACGTTTTGACTTTTAAATGATACATGTAATTCAAGTCATTATTGTTTGCCTGTCAATTACTATTATTAACTTAGTTAAAGTTTTAACGAAATGGCTTGACATTAATAAATTATCATGGAGTTATTGCAAAAAGTTTGCTACAGGTAAATAAAACAAAGTCAGTTATTTGAAGTAGTGTGTATGAAAATAGATTTTAGTCTGTGATGACAATACGTTATACTAGAAAGCTCATACAATGGTGCTAAAACAAATATGTCTAAAACTATAGCAATATTACATATTACGAATGATATCTTAAAATTTAAAACCAATACGCATAATGTATTGTTACCAATATCTGCATACATATCTATCATGTGGAGGTTTGAAGAAACACACACAAACAACACCAATCCAGTTTCTATGCTAAAGAAGAATTCTAAGGGAAGATCAACAGTTCAGAGTTTTATGAACCAACCAGTGAACTATGCATTAACCTACACCCCCTAAAATTTTATCATGTTGTTGATCGTAATATTGCAGTTTGCAAAGCACAAACTAACCATCCAAACCATATTCAGAGGTTGTTTGAAATGACAATAACAGTCTGAACACAGAGGACAGACAAATGTTGAAAAAGGTGTATATCTGTGGTTAAAAGGGTAAACAGGTGGAATACTTTTGGTGAGAAATTACAAATATTTTTATGACACATTCAATTTTATCATTCATTTATTTTTTTGTCTTAATTTATTTGTTCTTTGTGATGGTGCAATCTAGTACTAAAAATCTAGTTTCCAATTAGAAGGTTCTCTGGTAAAAGGGTTGGTGTAATAAGCCAAAGTTTCAGCCTATAGTTTAAAAATGTATATTTATTTCCTTATTACTGATATGCCAAATAAATGGCATAAAACGTATTACATTTTGCTAAAACATGTTTTTTAAATCTACATTCTGACTGTTTCAATATCACTTTACTTTTACAGCTTTACCTGCAATTGTTTTAATAAGTGTTTCAAGAATTGTTAGTATTACAATGGCAATAAAACTAAATGAAGCAAGAGAAAGTCCTACAGCACAACATACTTCACACAAAATGATTTGAGTAATGGCAATTATTTGTTTCCAGTAGAGCTTTACTGTATGTCTAACAATTTCACTGTGCAGCTTATTTTTTTTTTGTGTTTTATTGACCCATAGTACTAGTATATAGTGTTTGGCCTCTTTATTAATTTGTTTAAGAAAGTGTGGGTGTTTCTCTTTGTGTGGGCACATTTGTGTGTGCCGCTTGTCCTGCTACCACCAAAAATACAATATTTTTGTAGGAAACACTGCATTGGACTAAAATCCGTCCTCTGTTGACAGTAGAAAAAAATTAAAAGGAAAAAAATAAAAACCTCTTTCCTCAGGGATGTTTGATGGTTTCTGTCTGAACTGTTGTTCAGACAAATTGAGGATGTGCCCCATGACAATTTACTATTAGAAATATTTCTGCAGCTCTAAATTTGAATAATACAGTCCGTTAGGATAATTGGTCCTTTCTGGATAAAAGAGAAGAAAGGCAGACGAGTCTCACACCAGTTGCTCTGCACTGGACACAGATAGGATTAGATTCAAGATGAGTTCCACATTTTGTCAAAGGTTGGTAGAAATAAGATGCAAACACAGGACTCACAGACAGGCAACAATAAAACTGAACTTTAGGTAGGAAACAAAGGTCCACCATCATAATCCAAAATTTTTCTAATAGAAGCCTAAAACACACAGGGATGGCAAACAGAAAAGAAAAACAGACACTGACAGTGACTGAAGGGGAGAATGAGGCTTTATATACACTAGAGGTAATTAAATACAATGGACACACCAGGGTTAAAAAAACACAGCTGAAACTAATTAAGAAAATGACAAAGGAAGTAAAATTGGACACAAGACAGAAAAGACCAGCTGTTACCAAAATAAAACAGGAAGTAAGCCACAGCTACACAGGGGAGCAAGATTAACTTCACACACACTGAAGGGAAAGAAAAACCCACTTAGACGAGACTGATGGAGGGACAGACAAGGACAGTGGGAGCAGAGGGACCCTCTGCCTGAAAACAAACTCCAGAAAATCATCAGTGACTAAAACTAACAAGAACTAAATGCTCACCGTATTAAGGAACACCACAGAGATCAACTTAAAGCATCATGGCAAAAAAGGAAGGAACTCTTAAATCATACTCAAAACAAACAAACTATGAACTCACAAAAAAACTTCAAAAACGTGGGTCTAAGACCCAGGGACCATGACAGAGACTCTGAAATAGATCAATATTCTTGTTAAAGTGGACACTTCAAGGTGGAAAATTCTCCTATCCACAAGCTATATGTATGTACTTTATATAGTATATCTGTAGACGCTGCAGTGCTTTGGAATAAATCCCTTCAAATGCTCTTAGTCTTTATCTTCTTCACTCCACAGGTCTGCCGTTCACCGTTCTGAGTTCCCTTTTGCAAATTTGAAGTGGCGTGTCCCTACCCTCCTTGCTCTCTGCTTTCTGGAGAGAAGACTGTGTTTACTTTACAGCTTCACGCAGGCAAGGGAAAGGATTACATTTGTGGAAATGAGTTGTCATTTCAGGAGGTAATAATGGATTTGGGCCTGAGAGCTCAACAAACACAACACGGGGAGAGCGGGGAGGATGAAACATGGGAGCCGAGGTAGAGAATGCGTGTGTACATTGTGGATTTGTGTGCGCAGGAAAGATGCCGCATACACACACACACACACACACACAAACACACACACTCACAAACACATGTGCACATACTATTTGGCTGGACATCTGTACAAATGAGAGAGTACTGGTGGATTCTGCTGAGGTGTCTAGCTGGTTGGGTGGGGGGGGGGGGGGGGGGGGGGGGGGGGGGGGGGGGGGGGGGGGGGGGGGGGGGACTCCCACCACAAGATTCCTCCAATCTTCAAAGCTCCAGTCCAGTTAGAAGTAATGGTTTCCATCGAAGTTGCCAGATTGGGTTTGTCCTGTCATCACCGTTGTATTTACTGACAACCATGTTTTATCTTTTGTCTTGGCTGGCCACGGGACTGGCTTCGTAATATTTTATGCTGTCTTGAAATGTCTCTTTTGTCTTTGGCTGGAGTTTTGGAAGTTCCATCCTTGCCTGCCAAAGGAAACAGACCTTCTTCATTTTACCCTCCTGTCTGTAACTGTGACCTCTGGACTGCACAGTTGTACGCCAGTCACATTAAGCCCATGAGCTTCACATAGGCCATCTTATTCCATCTTAAAACACAACACGCAGCCAGGCATAATATGTGTGTCAACGGCAATATCTTCTGATCTGCTGGTGGGAGGCCAAAAATTAAAATGGATCCATAAGTTATTCTTTAGATTGTCTGAGAAGGATTAAAGTAGATCTTCACAGGTTTATAATAAGTGAGCCACTGGATCTAATTTGGGGTGGTTACATAATATCAGACTGAGGCCTTATTATGTCTAATTAGTAAGCGTATTCAAATAAACCCACTGATAATAGTATCAAATTTCCTACACTTATTAGTGGAGTATTATGGTTTCTATCTACAGATAGCTGTGTTTTTTTGCGCTTTGATAGTAATTATAGATTCTTGAATGTTGTGCAAAGACCAGTGTTGGGGTTGTTAGACAAAGAAAGTAGTACATTACACATTACCTTTACGTTTAAGTAGTACAGTACGTTACTTAATTTTTCGCCAGAGAACGTAATCTGTTTCAGTACTCGTTATATTACTTTATAGTTACTCAGTAAAATGTCCTGAAACGCACTTATAATAAAGTCTTATAATAACTAGTTAACAATAAAAGTCCCACACACCAATACTAATGAGGACACACATGTGATCTTTCTGTTAGTGTTTATGTACGAACACAAAGGACAAATTAAAAATAAAAAATAAAAACCAGCACAAAGAGACTTCAAAGCAATCACCATAATGACGCTACAATAGAAACAGAAAGTGACCACTGCTTTTGTTAGCCGTTGAAGTTGAGGGTCTGGTTGCTGGGTTGGGGTCTGCATGCACTCAACTTCATGTTCACTTTGGATTCTTAGCTAGCTTTGTGTTAGCATGCTGTCTGTGTAGATGATTGCAAAGAATCAGCACTGTGTTAACAGCCTAATGCGCTTGTTTTTGTCCTCAGTCATCACGCTCTTGTCTTTTTGTGTAATAAAAAAACAAGCAATGCCAAATCTCCACTCCGCTCCACCATTTGCCTCTTCCTCCACACAAACTGAATCGTGCAAGTGTGCAGGAAGAAAAAAAGTATGCTGCCTGGTGTGCAGATAACTGAAGATACAATTATGTTGTTACTTGCAATATAAAGTAACTGTGGTGTAAGGACTGTAGTACAGTAATGCTTTCCATTACTTTGTTACTGAAAAATGTAATGTGATTACAGTGTCACACTGACAAAGACATAATAGCTGTCTTTATTTAGTTATTTATGCTGTGTGGGAACTTTAGAAATGGATGACAGTGCCTACTGTAATGTGTGTTTACACGTTCTCTTTTACATAAAGTGTGTTTTTATAATATAAAATAATAATACAATTATAATATCATCTACATTTTATACTCTTTATTTTATACAATTATTTCTTCACAAGGGCAAACCTGCTGAACAGTAAAGTTATTATTTATCCTACAGGTGTTGCTGGAATTCTGAGCTTCCCGGGGAAGATTGTTGCACAGGGATAAGGCTTTGCTGACTGGCTTCTAGAGAATGTAGTTTGTGGTCCTCCAGGTACACACAAAGTATGTAGGCAAGTATGTTAATTCCATTTGCATGACAGGTGCTGACAAGCATGAATACATACCTAATCCTTTAAACTTTCTTTAAAGCCCCCAGAGTGTGCTCGAGAGGGAGTCCAGCTTAGACTGCTGTATTACAATTTAACATATAGTTTTTTTTCCTTTTTTTTTTGCGATCATTTGAAACAAGTTAGATGACGTTTGAAAAAAAAAAAAATCCCCCAAAACTACCTTATGAGTAAACTGTGGGTCATGCCATTAGGGTTCCCTGTCTTTTTGTTTTTAATAGGCTTTGTATGCACTTTATATTTGATGATGGAACCATATGCCTGAGCTGTTGCCTATACATATATATATATATATATATACCTTATGTGTGCAATGACGATTCCAGGGTATGTAGAGGTGAGGGGCAAAAGGATTTTGTTAAATAAGCTCCACATACTAGTGAAGGCATTTTGTCATATGCAGCTATAAAGCTGTGGAATCACAGGTCTTTTTCCTATTAATGATACATATGGTTAGAAAAGCCAGGGGACTTATAGTTACTGCACATTTCATAGAAAATATCATTAGCCTGAGTCTCTTATATGGTAATTTTCTAGAGGTGAGATGATGAGGTAGTGGTATACATTTGTGTATGTGAATGAGGCTGTGTGCTTGTGGAGTGTGTGTAAGCATTTGCATCTGCGTGGAGAATGAATTTGTGTACAAGTACCTACTTGTACCATTTTTGTGTGTTTGCGTGCTTGTATGAATACAAGTGTATCTGCATGTGTGTGTGCGTGCGCGTGTGTGTCGTAAGACAGATGGGTAATGGCCCCTGTGCTGAAAGCAGGGCCCTGCGTAACGTGCAGCCCTGATTGCAGACCTGATTACCTGCCATATGCTAGCTGAAGGGTTGAGGGCCGGACCAAATGAGAACAGTATGCAAACGTTAAAGCAGCGTTTTTATAGCGCAGTCATTATACCCCTGCTCTGGCAAATGAAAACGAGCGTGGCGGGGAGGGAAAATAATGAAGTCGTAAAAAAATGGACGGGTCATGGTGCGTGGTCGCTGAGGCAGCCACCACCTCCCAACTGTAATCCCATTGGCTAGAGGGGAAGAGTCCCCTACTAAGATGATGGTAAAGCATTGGTTAGATCGCAGGGTGGCTCTGTTTGATTGAAAAGCTTCCAGGGAAGATGGCAGTTAAAGATCACCTTAGTTTTGGGAATGAAAGCAAAATATGTGTGTGTGTGTGTGTGTGTGTGTTTCTGCCTGTGTTTGATGTGATTATGTTCCTATTAGCCTTTGCATTCTCCATTATGCATGCAGTGTACGGTTCTAAACTGACCTTGTAAGATGATCATTGACTCTCCTTGGAAAACACTTGTTATCCCAGGATTAACACACACACCAATTACTACCTGCTTGCCACATGAGCTCAGGAAGGAAAAATCCTATCTGTGTTTCTCATAATGGAGAAACCCCAGCACTCTCTATACTCAAACTGATAAAACATCACATATACAATCAAAGGTGTTTTACCCATACTTGGGTACCCGTGTTTATTTGTTATATCTGTCAAATTCCTAAATGTTCTGTTTACAGCAGTTGGTTGTTTTCCTTAAAAATGTGATGCATCATTTACAGAATAGTTTCAAAATGTTCTTTGTATTTTTGAATAAAGTAATGCTCTACTGTATTTTATACTCCTTGTTCACATCTTATATGACTGTCCATACAAGACATAACTTCCGGTTTTGAAAAGTAAAATCAAGATAGAAATTACTTAAACCTGCATTCGTACTAATTACCAGCAGGGGGTGACTCCTCCAGTTGCAAAAGGAGTTCAAGTCATAGAATTCTTTGAGAAAATGACACTTGGCCTTCTTAATATGTCGCTTCAGTAAACACTTCTTTGGTGGGTTTATGGTCTCACTCACTAGTTTCCCATTTTATTCAATTCAATATGTTGTTAATTTTGTAACTAATCATCCTTGTTGGAGTCAAAAAGGAAAAGGAAAAGCAGCTTGTGCTTTAGGACAGACCTTGTGACTGGCAAGTTTCTAACATTTAAGTTTGGTCCCTCATTCTCCATGTACGGTTGTTAAAACATCAAGAAGTCAATAACAGTAACACTCAGATTTGGATCTCACAAATCAGTGGATGGCCACCTCCATTTTTAATGTATCATCTATGGATCAGACGAATCCACAATCACTGGATTGTGGAATTATTTTGTAGGGTTTTTACATTACAATATAAAATGGCTTGAGGCTATTGTTGTGAATTGGCACTATATAAATAAAATAAATACAATTTGACTGAATTTTGGGAGCCAGAAATTAAGAAAATGATCAGAGTCAGGGCACACCTATAAAAAGATATTTTAAACTTTTTTTTCCCTCTTAATTCCTTACAAAACCTTTTTTTTTTTTTAAACATGGGATAAATTAAAAACCAGGATTAAATATATGAAGCTATAAATATGTCAGTAGGTATGTTTTCTCAGATTGTACAGATCCATGTAAGATGTTTCTTCTTGCTCTTCATCATTATTCTAAGTTAGCCTAACCACATTAGAACCTTTAGTCTAAAGATTTCCCTGTAAAAATAATTTCTTTGGATTTTTTAACAATAGAAATCAGAAGAATCTTCATCTATTCTGTTTTCTGTTGTGTTTGTGTACTGATCTGGTTGTTAATAAAATATTTGCTTTAAATCTAGCATTAAGATGTTTTGCGGTATCTGTGCGATATATATATATATAGATATATATATATATATTTTTTTTCTTTCTCAGTTGCATGCCCTGTTTGAGGAAGAAAACAAATTCCCATTTAATGAGTTGAGACTCCCACCTTACCTCCAACCTGTTACCAATATGTCTAAGGAATGACTCTTGTTACCAAGGGCTCCCCATCACTTTTCCCATTTTCATCCATTTGAGAAAAGGAGAACTTCTGCATAATCCTGAAGCCCATTGTGGCCTACTTAGTGGGAAAGGGAACATGCCTTTCCGACTGGTCGTGCCTTTGTATGTGGGTCAGCTTCATTCAAATTCTCTTTCATTCTGGCTCTGCTTCCGACACTGTGGCCCATCATTAGCTGTAATATAGGTCACCCCAGGCTTTGTGAGGCTCCAGCCCCATTTACATTCTTGATTCTGCCGTAGCAGTCGTGGAGTGACTGTAGGTAAGGAGGTGGGAAGCTAAGGGAGGAAGGTGGCATCAGAATTAAAGGGGAAGCTTTTATCACTTTTGATGAAAGGATGGGGTCAGCCTCAATACATGCTTAAAAGGATCAGGGTGTTTCCCCAGTGGTGGGAAGATGAAACTCTTAAAGATATACAGTAGGTACCTTGCCTTTTCTTCAGGGTGGAAGAAAGAAAAATAACAGATGAGGAATTCACTTAAACCGCCATCAGGACTTGCTGTTCCATGATGTGTTGAGGGAGATAGCTATACAAGACAGACATCATTAGATTTAATTATATTTAATGAAATACAAAACAACTAAGAATGAAGACCTGTAGTTGTGCCTCTGTTTACAATTCAAAAAGTTTTGTAAAGGCAATGGCCACTCGACTTTTACATTCAGTTCAGCTCAGTAGCCTTTAGTTGAGTTTTTATTGGCACAATCTGAATGTGTACTTGCCCCCCACGCCCCCACATGTAAACACAAACGTATTCAACAGTATTCGGAGAAAACTAAGCAGAGGGCTTCGACAATGACCTACGAATGAATGAAGTTATTCTGGTGTTGGTTTTCTCCTTCATGATACGACTCAACAATATGAATGACATGGGTGAAGTGCTGACTATTATGTGTAAGACTGATTTGTCACATCACGATGTGCAATGTGTGAATCAAAGGCAAGATGAAAAAAACAAAACAAAAACACATTTCTTTGTTGGGGGTTTACATATTAATTAATAATGCGTTTAACCTTATTTGTACTTCGTATTATAAACCTGTGAAGTACTTGTGTTGCCTCAACTTATCTGAACTTTAGTTTTTCAGTTTTTCTCAAACTTTGATCATTTCTCTACCTTTACAACAAGGTGGCACCCTTGTGTAGACTTAATTAACTTCTTAATATTATTCATTAAGTCATTAGTGACCTTTTTACTATTAGGGTTATGTAAAAAGGTGCATCTCTTTGGAATATATAGACTTTTATAAAAGAAGAACTGTTGGACAAAAGAGGTTAAATACTATTGTATTTAACCTCTTAACAACCACCAGGTTAATCGTTACAGGATCAAGGCTTAGGGTTTAGTTTCACCAGGATGCTAACAAAAAGAGCAACTTTAGAAGCTAAAAAAAAGTCTGAAAAATGACATTTTGTTACTTCAGAATATGTTTTCTTTTTGGATGTTCCAAATATATAAACTAGGCATTAACCAAAACCAGGAGGTCAGCAGATGTTTAGGTTAGCATTACATATATACACCAGCTTGTTTTTAAGTTGTATCTTCAGACTTAAAGGTCATAGCAAAAAAAAAAATGCATCAAGGTTGTAACTTGAAATCACAGCTCCAAAGGCCTCTGCACTATAGCAGCAGATCCAGCCTCTGTGTTTAGTATGCAAAGGAAATAGAGCCTATTGACAGTTTTTTTCCCCCTCCTTGGCAAATTACATGTTTCCACCTTAATTGTTATTGGAGATGTTATCACTAAGCGGATGCAGCCCTTGCTTCTGAGCCTGCTAAAGCCTGACAGTGGTGTGAAGGGGGAATAGGAGGGGAGTTATGCAAAATACTGCCTATGTATAATTAATGCCCCCACCCCCTCCTTCCCCCTTTCTCCCCCTACATATATTATCACACACTATCCTCTTTAGGATGGACAGCTGGCGCCAGGGTGTCTTTTTGACCTCTAAGGGCTGCAGTGTTAAACTGAGATACTGAAGGTGAAGTGGGAATGGGAATTGGTAAAGGGCAGACACTGTAGGGAAGAAAAGCGGGCTCACAGATGCACAGAAATACAGGAGCACTAATAAAACAGGGAGATATTTTGCAATTTATGAAAATAAATTTTAAGGAAACAGAAAAATCTGTGGTTGTCTGGCAATTGTGCTGATTTTTGTTCCCATTTGGTGGCCAGTTGCAAGAAGCTGCGGTGACCAACTGGTCATCCAGGTGTTAAGTGTCCAAACCCTCAACCTCTAGGCGACCACTTTCAATTGCAAGGCCGCTGCACAGGTCACCCGTCTCCAAAACAATCATGAGCCATCTTGGACTGACAATTACTTTCAGACAGATTGGAAAAGGTTTGGAAATAATTTCTGTCTAATTTATAGGAGCAACCAGATTGCCAACATGTTGCTTTCAGTCTTAGTACACCTCATCTGCAATGCTACACGTTTAAGTGGGAGACTTGCCTTAGCTGGTTGGATTCTTGTAATATTCATATATAAAAGCAGCAACTGTATGTGATGAACATATTAGGTATTAGACTTATTAGAGATAACATATTAGAGATATCGGCTCTCACAGATTCAAACATAAAAAACCCATAAAAAAACAGCTCAAATCAGAGCCATCTGAAAGCCTGACTTTTTACTCTACAGTAAGTTTACATCTTCAAATGACTTGTTTTCTCTGTTCATCAGCCTAAAACCTATACAATAACTGTAAATACACACACACACACACACACACACACACACACACACACACACAACAGATTCTCAATTTCAGAATAATAAAAGCTAGTTTTAGAGATTTTTGCATAATCTATCAGCATTTTCAGAAAATTAATCTATTCAGTGAAACATTTCAGCACTACAGATTCGCTGACTGTCAAGTGTTGTACACTGCTGTTTAATACCATGAACTATGTAGTATCAGTAAAAAGGATGATGCATTTGTTGGGCTTCATCAAATTTGGTAAAGGAGTAGCTGAATATATTTTTTGGACGATGTTACTGCCTCATTGTTTTAGGGCTCTTATTTATTTTATTATCTTCAAAATGTTCTTTAGTTTTAAATAAAGAATTTTTACACTAACAGATTGAAAAGGAGAAAAATGAATTTTCTTATATGTATGTACTTTATTTACACAGCTGTTCATCCAGAAATCTGTTATTGGTAGCAAAAAAAATAAATAAATAAAGTTTTGGATCCTTGTGTTTTCTCTGTGTAAATGAAGTATTTTTTTCTATTGCACCTATTGTACCCAAACAGCTTAACCCTCCCTGCCGCACCCAACTGCTAACTTGAAACTTTACAAGTAAGCTTCTGAATGGCATCACTGCCGTGATTCCGCTCATCAGTTTCCTTGCGTGGACGTTTGCTGGTACAGAAGAACTCGAATGCAGAGCACACGCTTGCAAGCACTCGGCTGACTTTTGCATGCCCTCGTCAGTTTACTTACTGTACTCCCTATCTCTCCATTAATTGATCTAAACAGCCTCAGATTATCTCGGCTCCTATGCAAAGAAGCCAGAGTCACTGCCAGCTCTTTCAAGATAGCAGAAGGCGAGACAGACAGAACTTTGGAAGAATCTCCTCCTGTGCCTTAATTCCTGACGGGAATCACGTTAACCCCCCTCCCAACCCCAACCCCAAACACTCCCCATTCTTATCTCCAACCTGAGCCTCTTTTGATGTCCCAACTCTAATCAACTCGTCCAAGCCGACGGTTGTGCGGCTGACATGGGACAATCATCAGAATCTAAATCGTTACATCTCCCCTGACATTACTGTGGCATTTTTGTCATGGCAGAGGTAAGGAGAGCGAGGATCGGTTCACGGGGACCATAATTCTTTCCGTCAGGTGGTGGTGAAGGGGGCTGGTGGTGCGGGTGGCATATTCATATTAGTGTGGAATTAGGCCCTTTTTTGATGTGCAGGAAATCCAGTGTTGGTGAGAAGAGCAGCGGAGTCCACACGTGTCCTTATCAGGGACGGCTGAGGCCCTATTCATACAGACTGCTATCAGCATAATTCTTTTTGACATTTCAGATAAGCATCTTAACAGAAAGCTCCCAACTACACAGACGGGAGAAGTTGTCAAATAATGAAGGAATCCTACATGTTTACTACTAAAATATCAGCCTTTTAAATAGGTGTCTGGATTTGACTGCTATCGGGCAATCTGTGAACCCTCGTCCTACCGCTTCCTGTATCTCTGCAAGGAACACGGGTTAGGAGTGTGCGCCCGTGTGTTTCTGCTTACGATTTACATCAACACATGCAGTTCGCACCGTATCGAAACATGCCGTAACACCACGCACTAATCCCAGCCTTTTCTAATCTGCTGAAATCTCTCTGAGAATTATCTGAGGACGCTGGTTCATTTGCAAATATGTTTAGGAAAAGGGGGAAAACACTGCTGTGACCGTCCTGTTGCAAAATGTCTACTGTAACCTCTGTCGGCTGGACTGATTAGGCGTCGACTGCTCGTTGTGTTTGTGTTTACCTAACACAAACAAATTATCCTTGGGTTTATGGATCAGCCTGTAATCACTGGTCAGCAAGGACAAAGGCTTCATGCTTCTTTTTATTTTCCAGCGCAAGTTACTAAACTGACATTTACGGTATGCAGACTTTGAACAATGATATGTAATTCACTGGTGTCTTTACAGCTGCATGTCAGACATTTATAATATTGAAATTCTATGAAGTTAAGCTGAGGTGGAGCAAAAAAGAGTGCACTGTTTTTTGTGCAGATCCCTCCTTTTGACCCTTGGATACACGGCATATTTAATGTGCAATTAACAAAATAAATGGTGATTTCTAGATTATTTTATTTTATATAGGAACCTTTTTTTCATTTTTAAAGGCATACATTTACACATTTACACATTTACACATGCAAAGGAAATTATCAGATCAAGATAAATTAAAACTTTGAACAAACTGAATGAAACTTACAGCACGATTCATGGATTATGTGGAACAAGACTTTGAATGGGAATACGTGGAATGAATATTGAAATATATTAATAATGATAAATATATTGACGTCTCTGAATACCAAATAAAACTGATTCATGGCTTCTGACAAGCAAAGAAATAGCCTTCTGAAATAGCATCAGCTTCAACATTCCAATATATGTTTTACTTGGAAAATTCTAATTTTACTAATGATTCGTAATACTTCAAACAACATGAACATTTTGAAACGTATACTGAGGATTTCAATTTTTGGCCATGTTCTTAATACTTAGATCTTGACAGGTAGGTTATCCCGAGCATCTCGGAGAGCTTGCATACAGTACTTAATAAAGTTATCAGTAACCTAATGGTAAGGTTTACATCACAGCTGCCCTAAATAAACGGTAATTACAAAAATCATTTTTTATGTTCCTGTAATGGTTAATCCACCACTATGTGCAAGCTCTTTAAATAAAATAATATTATTGTTGCTCTCCATGAATTTTTCACATGTACTGCTTTACAAAAAAAGAAAAAATATTAAAGCTGATAATTATTTTTTGATTAAGATGTATTACTGAACAACAGTAATACATCTTACTGTTACTGTTACAGAGAAGTCCAGGTTGCCGGCTCAAACTAAAACGTTAATTTAGTTTGTTTTTTGCCTAAGAAATTATTTTTTACATTTTAAACAAGTTTTTGACGTATTTCTAAAACACATGTGTTTTCTTGTTTTTGTCACAGGCGCTCTAATGAATTTGGTAAAGCACCTAGAGCACAGTCTCAGTCTCTACTCCCATCTTTATATTATCCCAGACTGTCTCCATGTTACTGAGATCGGAACTCCGTGTTTTATGCAAGAACGATCAGATGTCTGCGTGACAGGAATCTTCACATCTAAAACTTATGCACAGCCGATTTAATGCATTCATCAAACCCCTTCCCTGAAAAACCATGGCTATATGCTTGTCTTCTTGTTTTTGCTAACTGGTGTGCATGCACTGAACGGGGTAAAGGAACGTGTTTGTATGCAGCTCCCTCTGTTCTTGCAGATCTGAAATTGTCGTCTCCATGTATAATCATGTAATTGCTGCAAACGCTGAGCACTCACTGTTGTAGCTGCTGATGTTTTGACTGTAAGATTACTTGAATTAAACTATGTTAGTTCACTTTAACTTTATAAAGCAGCCCTTGACCCCCCCCCACGGTGAACAGGAAGTTATGTGTTTCACATGTACGTTTAAATATCATATTCATAGAAAAAAAACCCCCAAACAATAAATAAAGAAATGGTGAGACTGACACATTCAAGAGGCCTGATTAGCATTCTCTTTAGAACACAAACAGGACTAAAGAAACAAACAGTGTAACGGCAATGTAAAGTGTATTTATTCTGCTCAGCCACGGACTAAAGGAAACAGAAGAGTGACAGAAGGAGAATGTCACTAATAGAACCAAAATAATCAACAGCAGCGCCTGAAGAAAGCCATCACACATGCATGTTCATATGTTAGAGGGCTGTGGCCAGTCAGCCACATAATAGAACAATCACCCTGTCACTCATCCTCTGCTATTCTTGCTACTAAAAATAAAAAAATAAATAAAAAAAATCTTGTGCTTTATCCTCTTTTGTCCTTTTTTCCCTTTTCCTGTCATTTTCTTCTCTCTGTTCTGTCTCGCTCTTTCCCACATTCCTCTCTCAGATCTGTCCTTGGTCACTGTCACCCATTATTCATTCATCATGATGCATTGTAAGTCTTTGGCAACCAACTATTTTAATGCATCTTCCTTGTTCCTGGCCACATTTTTGTCTTGTGAACACCTGGATGAAAAGAATTGGCGTCGATACGTTAGGATAAATGATGCGCTTGCGATGAAACGCATGAACCTCGGTGCCACTGAGAAACGATTTCAACACTCTTGAACAGGTTTTGGGGCTGACAGGGTACAGGACCACGTCAAGCTTCAGTTCACCTTTTAAAACAAGCAAATTAAATAGAATATAGGGCAAAAATAGGCAGCATGAATGTGTATACTTGGCTTGCTCCGGTAGTGATTGGGCTGTTGATTATCTGGGTCTTTTACTTTGGAAGGAAAAAAAAAGCAGGAAGATACTGTTTTTATAAGTTTTTAGAAGTGGTGGATAGGATGATTATGCATAGAGTGCAAGTTAAGGATGTCAGAATAATGATATAATGAATACATCAATGTCATCTAAATAACTACAGTTGAAACTCACTGAAACTAGGTACATTTCTTTAAAAAAATGTTAAACTCTAAACTTTTAAGATTTGACCGTATGTTTTGACATACTTTGATAGTCCTCAAAGGAAGCAGCCTGTCTGTGTCAGCAAAATTTATTTTTAGAGTCTGCCTTAAATGGCCAATAGAGGAACTGCATTTTTTGACCAAGTCACACTGTCTTCCATTTTCCAGTCCCAGAGGTTTTTGCTTGTTGCAGTCTCATGTATTGTCTTTGTACTTGACTTGAAAATGTCTTCAACAGCAGCGACTGTTGAGTTCTTTATCCTAACCAAAGACCAAAGTAAACTGAAGAGGTGTAAGCAGAGAGGCAGTCTGCAATTAAAATGTTGGCTCAATTTAATATGTTAACATTAACGGTTCAAGTTCATTTAACCAAATGCAGTTGTTTGACCAAACTCATGAAGTTACTTTGAACTCATTAATCAATAAGAAGTGCAGTAACTGATATGTGTAAGACTGCAGGGGAAGTAAAGTTTGCACATGAAAGGATTCATTACGGAAAACTTTTTCACCTCAAATGGATCAAAGAAAAACTACTGCAAACATACAAGTCCAACCATTTAGTTCCTTCTCACACTTTGCATTTGAAACTTCAGGAAATGTAATTACATTTTAGAGATATTTAGCAGGTACCACTGCAGTGAAACAGTGGTAACTACTAAAGTTACACATTCTCATCATTACCTGTGAACGACTGTGGAAATAAAGAACTTTGAATCTGGATGATTCTTTCTGACATGTCCAACTTTTGCTTCTGTTTACTGGTACCAGTACTATAGCGTGAACCAGCACGCAGGTTTGCCAAAGTTTTTTGTGGAATTTTTAAAAAACATTTTTTAGTTTAATTGTTCAGTGAAAACATTGTGATGAAAAGTATTTCCCCTTTAACTCTTGTCATGGAAAAAAAGTCTTATGTTTTTTCTGAGTTTTAAATTAAAAAAACGTCTGAGAAACATAAAAACACCCCAACTGATGTTAAATCATCCAATCATCTCATAACAACAAACAAACCAAAAAAATAAAAACCCCTCCCTTCTTTTTTAGGCATTCTTGGTTTTTTTTATATAAGTATGCCTCCCAATTCAATCGTCGCATATTTTCAATCATTATTAGAATGCTGGCAGCTCAAGGCTCGCAGGCTTTAACCTCTGCTGTGTTTGGTGTGTGATAAAAGGCGAAAGCACTATCAATCTTTATTGTCTGGCCCACACGCTGTAATTGCATTCAATAGTCCACTGATTCTCTTGTCTGCGCTAATGTCGTGGAGCAGAGAGGAGCCAGATGCTCTGACTGCATTACACTCACACTCTCACACACAAACGCGCACAGATAGACACACAGGTGCGCTGACACAGTTTAAGTGTTTATACTGGGGGAAAACACACCTATGTAAAGATGCCTATCGTGGTAAATGCAACAGAAATATATGCAAGCATCTTGGCGCATCACTTGGCCTTGGCTGATAAATTCTTCACAATATAGAATGAGCAGATGTGCAACCAAAGTCTGGATTGAAGAGGACTTGTGAGCTGGTCAGATTATTTATGTATATATGAATGCGCAGTATGTGTATTTGTGCTGGTTTCATCTGAAGTGGGTAATATTCAAATTTAAGCAAGCTGAAGGTGGGAAAAGAAAAGGGGAGGATAAGCTGGAGGAGTGCCAAACACTCAACTGGATCCCAGTAAATAGTAAAGAGGCTGATGGAAGAAAAGAGGGTGGAGGAAACTGAAGACAGACAGCATGAGGGAGGTGGCAGAAGACAGTGTGTGTGTGTGTGTGTGTGTGTGTGTGTGTGTGTGTGTGTGTATACATGCAAGCTAG
>VUQG01009234.1:3285-19292 GCA_015106755.1 Etia nguti | reverse complement strand
ACTCTGTCCTCATCAATATAAGTATTAGTTCCAATTTTATATCTGTTGTAAAGACTTTCAAGAAATACAATCTCCTAACATTCATAGGTTGCCGGTGACCGAGTTTTTCAACTATTAGTCACCAGAAGGACAAAATGCAAGTAAGAGGTTTGATTTAAAAGACAATATCTACTAGTTTCTGAAATTATGTTCAGCATGCGGCTAAAACGTTAGGTAGGTAGGCCCTAAAATTAGTGTCATCAATGCAGTATTTGACTCAATCTGTAATACAGTGACAGCATTCTATGAAAATAAATATGTTGCAAAATGTGAGAGCTTAAAGAATAAAAAGTGACAATGTGTAGAAAAAATTTGAACTTGTATTTTAAAATTTTCAGTTGTAATATTTGTTTTTGTTACACACACACACACACACACACACACACACACACACGTTAAAATTGCAGAAAAAAAAATACCCAAATGTGTTCATATTGATATTTTCACAAATATACGGACAGCTGGAAAGTTGTAACTCAAATCTCTTATATTTATTTATTTTTTTACTACTTACAGCCACAACTCTGTGATTACAACCTCTCCAATCACTGACTATAATAGCATAAATGAACTGTGATGTATCACATCTTTGGAAAGACGAGTTCAATTTCTGTGGCCAATACAATACTAATACAATAGTCTGTGGACTGACCAGACAAAAGTTAAACTTTTTGGAAGGTGTGTGTCCTGTTACATCTGGCGTAAAAGTAACAAAGCATTTCAGGAAAGGAACCTCATACCAACAGTAAAATACGGTGGTGGTAGTGTGATGGTCTGGGGCTGTTTTGCTGCCTCAGGACCTGAAGACTTGCTGTGGTAAACGGAGCTATGAATTCTGCTCTCTACCAAAACATCCTGAAGGAGAATGTCTGGACATTTTTTTGTGACCTCAAGCTGAAGCGCACTTGGGTTCTGCAGCAGGACAATGATCCAAATCACACCAGCCAGTCCACGTCTGAATGGCTTAAGAAAAACAATATGAAGACTTTGAAGTAGCCCAACCAGGTATTAGGTTTAGTACTAGGCAATGAAAAAAAACAAACCCTCTGTACCAAGAGTGTTACTTAAATTGTAAAAATGTCTTCCCTCAGATGTCAGATGTTACATTTGAGATGGAAGGAGAGGAATATCTTAATCACTCATTCAGTATGTCTTGTTATATTATGACAACAAGTGAACCTAAAAAAAGCAAAGGGATAGGTTTACATTTATTTTTATTTTCAAACTTAGCCTCTGGAGGTGAATGAAGGGTAGCAGGAGAATGCAAGCTGGGCAGGCAAAACAAAAAATTGTCATTTTTATTCTACAAGCTCTTACATTTTGCAAAATATTTACCTTTATAGTTTTCCCCCTTCAGTTCCTGATTTAAGGTGTTAAAGAATTACCCGAAAAGTGTTTTTGCAGATTGTTATAATGCCACAGTGAAGCGATGCCTCACTTAATCTTACAAAACATTTGTATTCTTTGAGTTAATTCCAAAGATGTGTTTTATGAGTTCACAGTGACCTGCTGCACAAATATTAATCAGTTGATCCATGAGTTTAAGGGTAAATCTGTGTTGTTGAAATTATATTGTATTCATAAGAATGGGACGTATATACATATGGATGGAGAGACAACCTAAAATATAATGCCTCTAGGTAAGGCTGTTTCTCTTTTCCTTGGGTCAGTTGCATTTAAGTGTGTCCTCTCTATGTCCAATGTCCTTGCATACAGCTAAGCTGGTTCTCAGGATATGACACTGCTGCTGCCTCTATTTCCTATTAAACATCCTGCTCTGAGCTGTGGAGTGCAGGAAACAGGCCACAGATTCAGAGGTGTGAGCTCCTCCTGCCAGTGATAAAATAATCTAAACACACTGACAAACTGAGCTGCAGGAGGATAAAGAATTTTCAACTGTGACTTCTCCATCTTATTTTAGCTGCTTCCTTTAGAGGAAGCCACAGCAGCTCATCTTCATCCTTCTCACCCCATCCCCTGCATCCGCTTCTGTAATGCCAACACTGCCATGTCCTCCTTCATTACATTCATAAATCTTCTCTGTGGTCTAACTCTTTCTCTCCTGCTTGGCAGTTCCATATTCAACACCCTTTGTCCAGTTCAATGAAATGAAATTAAAAAATGCATCTAATTTTATGTCTCAGGACACACAAAAAACCCCAAAACCCTGATCCTTACCAAGCCTTAAAATATTGTAAGTAATATGTCATGTGCTGATGAACAACAGCACATGAAATATTATGATATGTTATTATGCATTTCAGAAAAATTATGTCAAAATGCAGAACCAGTGTGTGATTAAGTGCACTCTTGCTTCTTCCATAGGAATTAAAAGGGTAAGTAGCAGCCAGGTGCTGCTAATCAAATGCACATGATTATCTGATTTTCAACAAGTCTCTATAAAAGTTTTGGTAGTTTGTTAGTCTGAAACATTCAGATATGTGAATGCCAAGTGAGAAACTGATAAAACATTCAGAAAACAATTACTTCAAGTTATTGCTGTTAAAAGTGGTTCTACAGGCTACTGCATCATGAGGTGTACTTCATCTTTCACACACTGCGTATCCACTTTGGCTTAGTTTCTGTTAAAAAAAAAAAAAAATGCATGATGAGATATGTCAAGTGTTCATCTCAGGTTATATTTCAATAATCTGTAGAATGATTTTTTTTTGTCCTGATACATAAAACCTCAGAACTGAAAGATGATGTACTTTTCCACTGTCCGTCTTCTGCATAACTTCCAAACAATCGTATCTCCAGTTCTTTCTCCAAACTGCTCAACTTGAGCCATCCCTCTGAGTCAATTTGAATCCTATCCATCCCGGTCGATTCCAATAAAAAAAATCTGAGCATCTTCCGCTCTGCCACCTCCATCTCTATGTTCAAACTTTTGGCAGTGCCATAAAATCATCAGAATCAGAATAGCCTTTATTTGGATAAGTTTGTACACACAAACAAGGAATTTGACTCACCCTCGATGGAATCCTTTTGTCACAAATCACCCCTGATACTTTTCTCCACCCATTCCACCCTGCCTGAACTCTCTTCATCTTTCTTGTACACCAGTTATTGCTTTGGATTGTTGACCTTATGTACTTAAACTCTTCCTCCTTCTCTACCTCTGTTTCTTGCAAATTAACCTTTTTTCCCTCTCACTCTTCTTCACTCTTGTCCAGAGCATGCCTCCACCTCTCCAGGCTCCCTTCCTAGTCCATGAAAACTCCTGCTGGTCCACATCTGTTTGTTAACCCCATTACTGATGCAGTCCCATTTGTTACTCCACCCTCATGTACTTCTTGGTAATTCCTGACTTCTTCATACAACAGACTTTTCAGCTGTGGCTGATCATGTATGTGTCTTGGTTTTGTATAAACACAATTTAGAAATTGTGTTTACACAAGTCTGATCTCTTGTTGCCCTCTCTTGGGCCACCAAAACAGTTCTGACTTGATGTTGGCAGCAAATCATGTGATAAAGTTAGAATATTTAAAAGCAGAATAGGGCTGAGCCTTCAGCTTCCAGACTCCTCTTCTGTTGAACCAGCCACCACTTTATACACGGAAGACAGACATGCTCTCTATTTTTAAGATTAGGCTTAAAGCTTTATTTTGACAAAGCATATAGTTAGGGATGGTGACCCTGAACCCTGCCTTAGTTGCTGCAATAGGTCTAGGCCAGCGGTCCCCAACCTTTTCTGCGCCACGGACTGGTTTATGTCCGACAATATTTTCACGGACCAGCCTTTAAGGTGTCGCGGATAAATACAACAAAATAAAACCAGTACCGGTACCAAAAAAAGAAGATTTATTCATAACACACAGGAAAAGACCCAGGGAAACAGAGTTAACGACAAAAACAATTAAAAAAATAACAATAAAAAAACGATAAAAAACCCTGAAAACCATAAATTTCACACCCAAGCCTCAACTCTCGTGGCCTGGTACCAAACGTCTCATGGACCGGTACCAGTCCGTGGCCCGGGGATTGGGGGCCACTGGTCTAGGCTGCTGGGGACTTCACATGATGCAGTGAGTGTTTCTTATTCACTCACTTTTTTTCCCCACTTACCGTGTGTTTATACACCTCTCTGCATTTAATTATTAGTTATTATTAATCTCTGGCTCTCTTCCACAGTGTGTCTTTGTCCTGTCTTCCTTCTCTCCAATCAACTGGTTGCAGCAGATGGCCGCCCCTCCCTTAACCTGGTTCTCCTGGAGGTTTCTTCCTGTTAAAAGGGAGTTTCTCCTTTCCACTGTTGCCAAAGTTCTTGCTCATAAGGGGTCATCTGACTGAAAGGGTTTTTTCTCTGTATTTCTCTGTGTTATTGTATTATTTGACCTTACAATATAAAATGCCTTAAGGCAACTGTTGTCATGATTTGGCCCTATTAAAATTTAACTGAATTGAATTTGGATGTCAATGAGAGTTTAGAGGTAAATCCAAGGTGACTGTCTTGAGCTCTTTACTAGTTCACATGTCCATCCTAGACTGATAGTCCTACCTCTGACCTGATGTCAACTAGTACAGTGTGCAGCTCCTTCATGTTCCTAGTTGGGACTAACCAGCCAAGCATTCTCTACCACCCTCAACATTTCCAACCCTCTAGTGCAGTTCCACAGCAATGAAGAATCAATGCAAAGGAGCACACACACATTCACATTCCTCATGTACTTTCTAAAAAGTTGATTCTGTTCATCTGGATGTAGCGTTTTCAGTGGGTGAAATGCTTTGTCACTCATCTAAATGCCTTCTTCATTCTCAGCTGACTGCAGGTTTCCCCAACCTTATAAAGACTACATTTGCAAATGAACAGAATAAACTTTGGGGATTTCCTTACCTGGATGATAGACCATGCATCAACATACTTTAGTTTTTTTCTTTTAACCTTTAATACCCTATGGGCTTTCTGGGGTTCCTGGTTGAAAACATCATGCCCAAAATGAATTGGATATTTCTCTAAAATTATAAACTCCAGTGTTACAAACAAAAAACAAAAAAAACCATCTTGGTATCAAAGCTAACACATGTGAGACATAATCATAGGTGTAAGCATCACAGCAGATGCAATTGTGTCAAAATAACTGAGGATGGAACACCGAAAAATATAAAGGATTCTTTTCCCGGAATAACGTTTTTTATCTTTTATAGCATATAAACCCTTTGAAAATATGCTGGAGTAGACCAAAAACTGAGTGAATCAACATATAAACATTACCTATGAAAAGATCAATGCTGCTGAAGTGACACAGAGCAAAGTTACAGAGGTTTAATTAGAGGCATAGCTAAGGATTTTGCAGTTAGGAACAATTTTGCAACATCTGTGAAAGTTGAAAATTCTTGTTGAACAGCATACCTTAGATCATTTTTGTAAAACAAAAAAAGCAGACAGCCACACTGTACACAACGGTAGACTGGTGCGTAATGCATCTGTGGATAAACAAGCAAATAAGGTAGAAAAGAGTGATTTATGGCCCAAAACTACTCTTGAAGCATGCTGGGAGATGGAGCTATGCATGAAAAGCGTTTTTATCTGAGTTATTTTTTCAGAAGCCAGATAGCAAAGGTAAGATTGAAAAATATTAGCATAAATTACAATAAGAAGAATAATTTTGGTCTTCTTTTGCTGCTTGTTCAGTGAATTTTGGTTGGAGCGTGATAAAACTTGTAGTTTTGAAATATCCGTATAGTCTGTGCTTTCAGCAGAGATATTGTTTGTCCGTGTACATTCCACTGGGTGAACGTGGGAATCCGCACTTTGTGTTTACATCTTTTCGCAGAATCTGTGTACCTGTTGTTTTATTGTTTGTTGTTTTAGCTGTGTTTGGTGGTCATAAAAATGGTTTTGTGAGCTTTTATGTGAGATTCTGCCATTTCTGTGGATACCAGTTGCTGCTATATTAAGTCTATAGTTAAATCACAGACCTGGAGGCACAGCCCATGAAACCCCCAGGGAGAAAGGGGCTCAACAGATTATTTAATCAGCTATCTGTTAATCAAAAGTAAGTAAGTAAGTCAGTTCTTCCTGTTCCGGCAGCAAGAACAGGAATCAAGCATTTGCAGCAACTGGCAATGAGTCTTTCACGTCGCTGTGGAAGAATTGTGGCCCACTTTTCTTTGCAGAATTGTTTTCATTCAACCATAAACATGAGTAACAAAGGTTTCAGGAAAATGGTCAGTCTGGAAATAAAAAAGACATGTTATCATGATAACAGCTTTGGACATAATCATGCAGCACTTATTAGCACACTAACAATACAGATTAAATCATTAAAATCAGAAGCTAATCAGATATGAAACCAAATAGAAAATGTTTTAACCTCTGAAACTTTCAATATAACCTCTTCTTCTCTTAGCATATTTTTCTGTTTTTTTTAAAACAATGTTTATACACATGACAAAACATACCCCAGTGCTAAAGGTAGAACAAAAGTAAGATAATATCTGTGCATTTTGTTTTGGGATTATGGACTCGTACAGTCTAGAACTGATAACATCTGATATTTATACCAATGAACTCAGCCAATGTACTGCTCCATCCAGGCAAATTCTTGTTATATTCTGTATTCCAGCCTGACTTGTTAGTATATGTGGAAACCTCTAACTGCTGCCTGATTAAAATTTTAAAGTGTAACAGGTTAGTGCAGGTCCTTTGACATAAATTACCAACTTTGAATAAAAGGGGAAGAAGAAACTTGCTGATGGAAAAGTGACTTCATAAAAATACTAAATTACAATAGAACAAAAACACTTCAAATTCAATTTAATTTTAGCTTACGGTCACTTTCAGCTTACTTTGGTTTTAAATATAAATTAAATGTCGATCACAAAGATCAAGCTAAAGTACTGTGGGATTTCTTGTTTGAAGGCAGCTCACCTGTTCCACACAGTGATGTTGGAGATCTGTAGAGCAGGTGTGCTTGCATGGAAACGGGTAAGGTCTGACAGAACTGGAGAGCTCATAAATCGAGGCCTGGGACGCCGAAAAGATCCCATTATGTAAGCTGGCTGCTGTAGAGAGAGGGAAACGCAGCTGAATAATCAGCGTACTAAAACACAGTTTCAGCATTTTAGAAATATACAAAACTGATCTCCTTGGAGACAGGTATGAATCTGAGACAGCAAAACATCTGAGAGAATATGGCAAGGTTCATTTCCTCATTAATTATTCCAGGTATTAAAACATTCAAAGGTGATGAGTGCATTTAGCTGCAGTTGAGTTGCACAGTAATACGTATTTAGAACTGGAAGATTGCATTGTGACTTTGCTAGCAAAAGTGCAAGGGAGAAAGAAGGGGAAAGGTGCTGCAGACAAACACCACATCTCTTTGAGGTTCTGAAAGTGGAGAACTTACATAATGGATGATCAAACTAGATTAGGCTAACCAGGATATTTTGATAATGTATTACCATGTTGTTGTTGATTCTTTCAAGTTACATACAGGGAACACTCCCCTGTTCTGGGCTGCTTGAACTTCTGTAGATAGCTGATGCAGCAAAGCAGCTTTAGCTGCATCAGATTTATTTAGAACCAGAGAGACAGACTTCTATCAACCCACACCTTCCTGTGCAAAGATACAAGATCAACCCCTCTCTATACAATGCAGATCTCCACGTACTATGCTTTCCAGAAACTACACAGAATTTCTTACATCGGATGTACTAATTTTTTGTTGGTAATATGTCTCTTTTTCCTGTACAACTTTCCACACTGTTGTACAAATCAGTTTCTTGTGCTATGGCTCACAGTGCTTCTTTTTTGGCCTTAAATACGACCCATAAATGAGCCCTTTGGTTCTTGGTCTTCATGTTAATCATGAATCACAATCTGCAACTATTGACCTACACTGTAGGTTCATGAGTAAGGAACCAATGCAGCAGGAAAAACCTGGGCATTTAACCTGTCAGTTCTTTGAAACTGGGCGCAATAAACACATTTTTTTTTTTTTTATCAGAACAGTAAAAGGCATGACAACAATTCATCGAGTTATTCGAATAATTCAATTATTAAAAAATAAAAAAAAATCCTCTACACAAATATTTTTGCTTCGATGATTCGTTTAATGCTGATGTGTTAAATAATAGAAACAAGCATTTCACCCACATTTGCGAGTAAAAACAGACCTGCAATAGAATTGTAAAATTGTATTGAGGAGGAACATGTAAATAAAAAGTTTGACAACAGTTTTTCAACAAAAACACTGACAACTAAACATCTAAAAGATCCTGGACAGTTCTGAAGAAAGACTAAAATCTGAAATCTTGGAAATCAAAATTAATTTATACCAGGTTTATGGGGAGACAAAAGCATGAGAAGGAAAGAAAAGGGCTTATGATCAGAAGCATATCACTTCATCCTTCAAATAGGGTGGAGACAATGTTGGCACTTGCATGTATGGCTGCCAAGAGAACAACTTAACTAGTTATATATTACTGTCTGCTGGGCAGACTGAGGTTTTTCAGGTGTGCAGGATATTATTGAGGACCTTTTGCAGAAACCATCAGTGTGCAGTAATCTTTTATGCAGTTATGTGCTGGGGAGGTGGCAGCATGGAGATGGACAGGAAATGGCGTATTAGACTGGTGAAGAGGGCCAGTTATGTCCTGGCCAGTCCCCTACACTCCACAAAGGAGATGACCGTTTTCCACCAATACGCTCAACTCAACTCGGTTTTGGTCATTTTCCATCGCAATCGAGTACTAATGTGCATGGGGTTGTTATAGCAATGTGGCCCAAAGTCCTGTGACGTCATTTGTGTTTGACACGAACGCCACAACAAAGGAGAACATCGAGGCGACCATGGTGTTGTTTCTGTGTAAACGCTTCCCTCCTTGCTGGGTCTCAAAAATGGCAGTTTTGATTTTCGTGACGGAGATGCTCTCATGACTCCACTCTCATGACTCTTGTGACACCACCGCCTCAGATCGGTTGGAACCCCAGCCCAGGAGGTACTATAAAAGTACCTGGTACTACCACCTAATGGAAAACCCTAAATAGATGCAGCTATTTAATATTTTAGTAATCGAGCATCCTATCGATTATTCCATCAATTCATTGAGTAATCGCATAAGAAAGAACTCCTTCAAGTCTGCTGGAAAGCCATTTCAGGTGACTACATCATAAAACTCATCGAGAGAATGCCAAGAGTGTGCAAAGCAGTAATCAAAGCAAAGGCTGGCTGTTTTGAAGAGTCTAAAATATAAAACATGTTTTGACTTTCAGTCATTATACAAATGTACTGTTTATAAGTTTGGGGAAACTTCCAGTCAGCTGAGACTGAAGAAGTCACTTGGATGAGTGATGAAACATTTCTCCCACTGAAAACGCTACGTCCAGATGAACAGAATAATTTTGGATAGAATTATCTGACATATGAGGCTCGTCTGATTGTTGGGGTTTCTCTGTATTATTGTGGGGTCTTTACCTTACAATAATAAGTGCCTTGAGGTGAATGTTGTTTGGTGCTATATAAATAAAATAAAACTGAATAACATAAGTCCAAGCTATGCCAGAACTACGTCAGGAAAAAAGTCAAGATGGTAAGCTTGAAAACATGGAGTGGCCAGCACAGTCTCCAGACTTAAACCCCATTGAACTGGTTTGGGATGAACTGGATAGAAGAGTGAAAGCAAAGCAACCTGCAAGTGCCACACACTTATGGGAACTTCTGCGGATTAACAAGGTCCGCATCAGGTGTTGAAGAACCAGGACACACAGATAAGAGGTGGGCAAGAGATTAAAATAGGGCACTGTTAGAATGCTACTACACAAGTAACCCCAGCGGAAGGGGTTACATGAATAGGAGTGCTCAGTGCAGTGAGCAGATCCCAGGAACAAATGGTAAATGGACTGAATCTTATATAGTGCTTTTCTACTCTCCTGGAGCACTCAAACATGCCACATTCACCCATTCACACCTATTCACACAAGCACTTTCTTTTATGCTTTTTAGTGCTTCCTAGCTAACATTCACACACATTCATATTCTGATGGATGCATCGGAGAACATCTGAGATCTGTGTCCAGAGGAGCGCAGTCCTAGGAACAGCAAAGATACTGCGCAGGACTCTCAAGCTCCCAGGCCTCTGGTAGAGGACCTGAGCTTGAAGGATGAAGAGACCGCCCACAGGGAGCCCGTTCCTTCCTGGAAGTAAAAGTTCTGATGTCTGTTTGAGGAAATGTACCTACTGGGACGTAAATTTATTGATCAAAGATATATCTATATCATCATATTTAGTTCTCTTTTTCTTCCCCATGATTCCATACCCATTCTTTGACACTGCAGATAATAGTTCTGATAAAACATGGAATTGCTCACAAAAAAGATGCAAGTGCTGCTTCTTGATGTGGCTCCAGGCAACACTGTAGTCTTCTTGGTGCAGCAAGTATTTGATTTTATTACTTACATTACACTCTTATTTTGCATCTTTAACCAAAAGCAAGACGAATTTGCAGAGACCAACCAATTCTCAGTTTTCTTTCATGTTGCTGGTGTTACTGGCTTCAGAGATGACCCTAACCTTACCCCTAGGCTATGTGAATATACATTTAATTGTTCTCCTAAGTTTTGGCAATCAAAGCAACACAGATCAACAATAATTTTCATTATTTTGAAAATGAACATTTTGCCTTTCTTCAAAATATAGGGTTAGGATCAGCACCTATGATGATCTTGCTCAGGTTAAGTCAACAGTTAAGTCAAACCTGTGATTGACTCCCTCAACGTCTTCAATGCTATCAGGCAGGGGCCTGTTGGCCGTCTCAGGAAGCAGCATTGTGAGGGCTGAACCCAACAGGGGGCAGAGGCCACACAGAACCATGGGAGCCTGGGGACTGATCCCCCTCAGAAGGTACATCATGGGAGCCAGGACGCCACCAGTGCGAGCACACATAGAGCCTATACCGATCCCATTTTGTCTGAAAAATACAACAACGAGACAAAGGGCCCGGTTACAGGTGCTTATTATGGATATCAGTGTGATCGCTGTCTGCACGTTGCAACCTCTGCCATAAAGTTTTGAATAAATTCTGATGAAATGATTTAGGTGTGTGGAGATAGGTCATGTGAATAATCCATTAAGACGTGGTTTACATCCACCGACGTCTTCAAGGTCAACATGACGCTTTATTGGAGAAAAAAAGGACTCATACCTTAGAAACTATGTATATATGTATTTATTGTCAGCATATAGAAAGTACTGTATAATGATTTAAAATATCATGTCACATTTGACCTCTGACCAGTCCTTCAAGGTCAATAGAGTGATCTGAAATTCAAAGTGATAATAGTGCTATTTAAAACTAGGCTTCTTACCACCATTGTTTGCACTGACAACAGTTAAGCATAAAAGGATGATATATACTAAATATTGCATTACTTTGGACCTCTGACCCCTTTTCAAGGTCAAATAAGGTCAAACTTTGATAAAATAGCTTTTATCTTTAAAAATTTAAATTCTCCTGCCTTTTTTGTATTGGTAAAATTTAGGAAACAAATATTGGTGTGTGGGGATTCTCAGTATCACATTATAGTTTGCATCCAGATATCTTTTCCCTTAAAAGTAAGTAGTGTAATAAGAGAGAGCTGCCTTGACAGAGGTTTGCACTCTCTGAGTGCCATTGTTGGTTAATGATTTCTAATCAGACATTTTTTGTGGGGGGTCGTTTCTGCACTTAATGTCCATTACAGCTATTGCTTTCTCGCACTCACTTTCACTCTGTATTTACGTTTAAGCAGATAGTAATGTATACCTTATATTTTCAGTTACACTATTCCACCTTTCTTGTCAGTGAATATTAATAACAAACATGTAATGTAAATCATGCATGAATCCATCTTAGTAAATGGAACAAAGCTGGATTCTTGCAATTTAATATAGATATAGTGATTTCCTTATGCGTTAGAAGAAACACATGTTTGTAATACATGACAACAGCATTCACAAGATACAAGATACAGCCAGCAATGATCATAAAGACATTATTTTGATGATATCTAAATAATTCCAGTTGGTATTTATGGCAACAAGGTAAATCTATAAGTACTTAAATTCACCAGATCACCAGAAACCTATATGGGGTTAGGGAGGTCGGTTTTGAGTTATAATAATGTTCAGTCCTATCGGATTTTCATCTATCTAAAGTGGGATGTTAAACTAATTTTATATCATGGGCCACAAAGAGCCCATCTTCTCTTTAGTGGCCTTAAAGTCTCTTCCTGTCAGTGTAAATATGTTCAACTATACATTAAATCCCATTTAATAATAGTACGACTCAGTTTTTCCACATTATAAAGACATGCTGATGTAATAGCTGAAAGAAATATGTTAGCACAAATAAAAAAGCTATAAAATGTAACCCAAACGGAGTCCAAAATCTATGTCCTCCTTCACATTTTCCTGCCAGTATCCTGTCAGCCAGATAGGAGTCTGTCCTGGGAATTATGTTTGACAGGCCTGGTGTAAAGGAAAGCTTTTAACAGGAAAGTTGCAGCATTTTTACCACATTCCAAACTTCTTTAGCAAAACCAACTCTAACACTAAGACTAGTTAGTCAGATGAGTGAGATATCACTTCAAGTATCATGGGATACTGTTTTCTAGTTTTCCTAAACCTTGCCGTATTAAATTTAATATAGCACCTCTGAAAAATAAATGTAAACAATTCCAACATTAATCATAATGGGACAAGTCTCAAAACTGTGCCGCAGACAGTTCGACCACTGTGTGCCATACATCTAAAATTTGCTATCCTGTTGGTAAGTATTTTGGCTAACAAGCCTTTCTGTAAGTCTGACAAGCCTATTACACAGGCTTTGATATAGTGATGTAGTTAATGAAAGAACCGTTCATGGGTCAAATATGTGGATTTTTGGATGAGCTAACAAAAAAACACCAAAAGTCATGTTCCGACTTTTTTGAATGTTTCCAAGTGAAGCCTTTTTAAACAAATATAATATATATATTATATTTTATAATATATATTTGACTTAACTTATTTATTATAATAGGGATTATATTTTATATATCTTCAGATACACATTATTGATGATTTTTTCTTACCTTACCATGGTAATACAGGTAATACAGTCAAAAGCTTGGAAAATTATTCCAGAAACAACTTGCCAAAATGTTGTGTGCTTCATAAAATACCATTAGGTAACAATCACTGACTGCCTCCAGTCAAACTGCTTTTGTGGTACCATTGGCAGCTGCCTTTAAAAGACTTCACAGTTCTGATAAAACCACAACCTGTTTAAGTGACATTGCTAGCCAGAACATGTTTAGCTTCAGTTGGTGCAGGAACTCTTTGTGTTGTAAGACTCCAGGGTGTTTGGAGGGTAACACTCACCTTATAACAGTGGGGAACACCTCAGCAGAATACACATAAATAATAGACAGAGAGGCTGTGATTCCAAACTTTCCAATCATGGCCAGGACCGTTCTGACGACAGACAAATCTAAAAGAAGATAAAAGGATGGCGAGAACAGCTGTAGACTGCATTTTTAGAACAAGTAGGGCAAAGAGTTAATCATACACAATCCAGCTAAGCTGTCCTGAGCGTGTGTGTTCTTACCATCAGGGATGAAGATGGTGAGCAGACAGGCAGTGCCTCCAACTGCTAAGAAAGCTAGCTGGGAGATCTTACGGGAGCGGTTGAGGGTGAACAGGGTGATTGTGCGCGCAGGCATCTCGACCAGACCAAAAATCATCTGAGTCAGGTATATATTCATTCCAAAGTCAGAAATGTTGAGGGACAGGCCATAGTACACAAGAACATTGACAAACCTGAGAATGTAGGAGCAAAGAAAGGAAAAAATGCTTCAGTCTGGAGGTAAATGTCATGGCAGATGTCATTCCTTTGATACCTTTGAACATATTAGTTGTTGTTCATGGAAAAATGAGATAATTCCCACTGCTGTTATTCTTTGAAGTTACTACAGGATGATGCCAAAATAAGCTACACAGTGTAAAACAAACCCAAATCAAAGCTGGTTCATTTGGTTTTCTGACTAATGAGCAGCATAGCCTCACAGAGGGTCTAGCTTGTCCTGTTCATTGGTGTTTTTGTCCTTAGTGTGCATTCCTGTTTTTCCTTTTTGTCTAAGCTGTTGTTTGCCCCTTCAGTTATTTCTTATTTTGGTTTTTATTTTGTAGTTACGTCTTTATGGAGATTTTTGACTTTTCAATTTCCCCCTTTGTTTCTCACTCTTGTTCTCTGATCGAGTTCACCTATGCCTTATGATCTCCCTGGAGTGCATACAGTTTTTGGGTGTGTTCCAGTAGTCTGTTTTGCTTCGGAAGATTCCTGAGATAAGTGACCCAGTAGTGACCGATCCAACTCTCTAAATACTAAGGAAAGAAGTCCCACGCAGTCCCAGAATTCTCCTTTTTTTCCCCTGTCACAAACTGACAATAGAAAGAGGCAGCAAACTGACAAACAGACTGTGCTTCTTTTGTAAATCCAGCTGCTTTTTAATGTCTAAAAGGAGGCTTTGCGCTGCTGCAGACATTAGTGAATCTGGCTCTACATGTTCCCTTTTCTCTAAAATTCCTACCTTATCTTTCACAAGTGGTTCTCGTTTAAATGCCCCACATAAAACCGGTGGAACAGGTTTTGGTGAATTAAGATGTGGATTTTGTAGTCCATCTTCTGCACATTATAGTTTCTGCATCATTTTTACATTTACTGCCTGTAAAAATCAGCCTGCTGGACTATTTTTACAACACACTGACTCACAGTAGATTTAAGGATGGGTGGAGTAACACTGCAAATCCACTTTGGTACAATTCACTGTTTGGTACAATTAAGCAATCACCATCCACCCCAGATATGTGGCCAGTATGAAAGAAATGCAGAGTAAGGTCAGCTGATTCTGATTATAGCATCAAAACAGCAAAAGCAGGAAAAGCTTGAAGTGACAAAAACAAAGAGTTTATTGCTCGGGCGCAGATGACTGCCTCATGTTTCAACAGGAACAGCGACTAAAGCAACATCCGCATTTCAATTAATAGGAAATGCATCAATGAAACCTATTTGATGACTGTGATGCTTGTGCGATAGGGCAGTATGTATAAAAAACACAGGGTCAACTCTTCCTCATGTGACTGTCAGCAAGAACTATCTGTACACACGGATATTTTAGCACTGCTGCAGTGAATAAACTCCTTATTGCACCGATGGATTTACATTTGAGAGTTCCATGCTGCGAAAACCGAAGGCACTCATCCGTAGCCATGAAAAATATGATATGACAAGAGATCCTTTATATTTTTAACAGGACATTTAGCCCTTAGGAACGATATAAGTCTTAATGCTTCATCTCAACAGTAAGTGGATCCACAATAGTTCCGCAGGCTCGGATTCTGGTCTAGTTTTTCCTTTTTTTTTCCTGATAGAGAAGGGTATCTGCCAATTCCGTTTTATTTGTGGAGTTTTTACTATGATATATCAAGTTAAAGTTCTGAGTATTAATCCTTCAGGCTGGTTGATATTATATTGGTGGATAATGATATTGTTGTCTGGTTAATAATGATATTTCCACTGTAGCTTTTCATAACCAGATTAGAGCAGAAAAAAAAACTGTCAAAAAGCAAAATTCCAGACTGTCGGGAATGTTGGAGAGCCACAAAACTCCAAACTGCTTCCTCTATCTTTTTAGGGCCAAAAGTAAAACTGTGCTGCTCAGTGTGGTGTGGCTTTATTACTCAAGGGGTTTTTCCAGTTTTAATGTTGTTTTAACCCAGTGAACTAATGAGTGTATCACTGGTTACAGATAAGCCTTCTGTGACTTGGTTCCTGGACTGCAGATCAGATCCCAGCTAGTCGTAGCTTGCTGTTTTTCACAACCTGTGTTATGTCAGTTAGCAAAGAGGTGCCAGAGGAGATATCAAAGTGTATTACATATAGGTTAGCAAGCCAACACTACCATTAGCTGATAAGCTCACAGTTCGACCTTACATAATTAGGT
>VUQG01009232.1:69331-81094 GCA_015106755.1 Etia nguti | reverse complement strand
TTTTTAAAGAAGGGCAGCAAGTCGTACTCGAACCCGGGCCGGCCGCTCTCAGCCATGCGATATATGACTACATCCTCATCCAACTGCAGGGATAGTGTGGTGGCCCCATGATCGGAAAGTCGGGGGTTCAAATCCACTGAACTGCTACCCTGAGGTACCCCTGAGCAAGGTACCGTCCCTACACACTGCTCCCCGGGCACCCAATGGCTGCCCACTTCTTCACTGAGTGAATGGCTTAAATGCAGAAAGGAATTTCCCCAAGGGGATCAATAAAGTATACATTACATTATTACATTAACTGAGCTAAACCTGCGCCCGACTGCGTTTAATCACCAAAATTGGAGAAGGCACAGAGAGGGGATAGCCTAACATATGAAACAGGAAATGACCGCTGTGTATTCTATTTATTTAAACAAAGTAACTGTAATCGGATTACCACCTATTTAAACGGTAACTGTAATGGAATACAGTTATTCATATTTGGTATTTTAAATATGTAACGCCGGTACATGTATTCCTTTACTCCCCAACACTGCTGGCTACCAGGGACTGCTATTAATTAAAGTTATAATACAATAAGGTTTACGAAGTTACTAGGGTATACATAGCTGAGAGCGAACTGCTCATCCAAGAGGAAAATGTTAATGCTAATCTGAATAAATGAATATTCAGGTCCAGCTTTAACTCATATGCCAATTAAGACATAGATCAAACAGAAAAGATTGGATGTATAAAAGAGAGTTTAGTCAGTTCCACTGTGCCATTTATGTAAACTGGGCTGTGATATCCGAGTCATAAACAGCAGCTTTTAACTCCACTGTGTGATCGCAGACTTCTTCTTATTCAATCCTGAACAGTGCTGTGTCTGAGCTGCTCTGTCCTTCCGAGGTTTATTATCAAAGCACACGATGCTAAACAGTCTGCTCAGTTTGCTCCTTTAATCTGCTGACAAAGAACCACTGCTTGTCTTTTCCTATAAATCACACGAGACATCTCAAAAATCTCAAACAACTGTATTGTCTACTGTTAACTGGTTCTTAAAACAAGAATAAAAGAAGAAAACCCACATCCTTAAAAACACCTGCTCTTAATTTTACTTGCAGTTGACAGAGGTAGTTGTATCTACAGACTGTCGCAAACTGCCTGAACCACCTGGCTTCACCCGAGGAAGCTGAGCTCTTGGCAGACACTGTCAAAGGTCATTAGCCTCCTCACCACTGTAGGAAGGGAAAGGGCGCGCAGGTAAAAAAACAAAACAAAAAAAAACAACATGCCTCCATCAGACAAATTCACCAGCTAGCTGAATCCTCAATACCAAAACAAATAGCTATAATACTGCACCTATAATTGACTAAATACCAAATATGAAGCAAATCCAGGAGGTGAGAGCCATTACAAATTAAAAATGATCTTATTAAAATAACAGAAAGTGCACAGCAGCAGATTTGGACTAATAGAGGCAGATCTAAAATAGAGGCTGCCTTTTTATTTTTTATTTTTACTAAAGAAATCTCTCTTCCTCAGCATGCTTTTAAGGCATAAAAGCAGGAACCCCCACACACATACTTTGCAAATACCTTTCCACACTGTGTTCACACACAGCAGGTCAGGTTCAGTGTATTTTCAAGCCATCTGTCCACAAGTGTCACTGTAGCAGCTACGGTTGTGTATGCAGAAGGCATGATCACATCACTGACCCATGATAACGCTGCGAGAGTCAAAAACATGCAGACGAATGATGATTAATGAGGGAACAAAGAACAATAGTTTGTGTGTGCGGGTGGCTGTTGACAGCATACAGCCAAGATAGAAATTAAGAATACTATGTTGCCAAGAGTGATTATATCTCAGTCACATGAACACTAAAAAAAAAAATCTCTTGTACCAAATGTCTCCATATGCAATCCCTGGTTCCATAAACCATTTATACTCCTGAAAATTTTCAGAGGACTGCTGAGGTGTAGTTACTGAATCGAGGGTACTATTATTTAGTTCCTATAGAGATGCATCTATCTGATATTTAGAGCTGATGTTAGATAACAGACATGACAACTGAAAAACCCCCATGACTGTGCTTTTCCTGTTGACTTCACTCTCTGTGATTTGTGCTTGTGTTCAATGTAACTGTGGTCAACTTCATTAATATTATTTTACTTCTTCTAACTAAAGTTGCGTCCCACGATTCAGTTCTAAGATTGCTGCCATTTATCTTAGATATAAAAAACCATAATATTGTCACGGTACCGCCCACCCAAGGATTTGGCCACAAGGATGTGAAGGGTGTGGGTCTGAAGGGCCTCCAGGTGTACTAACTTGCCCTCCATGAAATGACAGGAGCAGGTGTGAGATGATGGTTTTTCAAGAAGAGGATACTCAAGCATCTCCAGGCTGGAATATGGTTACTTTTATGTCTCATCACCCAAGTATTGAACTGTCTGCGGGGTGAGGAACTGCAACTCGAGACCAAATGGAGTGCATAAGCTGGCCCAAATCTTCGGAGTAAAGAATGGGCGAGTGGAAGCCGTGTATTCTGGACTTTACAGGGAGGGTCATTTCGCCTAGTGAGCCTGGAGTCATCGAGGTAAGGTCAGACTTCTTTCCATGCCGGTGGCCCCTAGAGTAATGTGAAATGTTCGACGACCGTTAAAATATCTGACCGTTAAAATATCACTAAAGCAAAGTTTCATTTTTATGCAGATGATACTGTGATCTACTCCTCTGCACCTACTCCTAATCAGGCTCTCTGTCAGCTACAATCAGTTTGTAATACATTGCAGCACAACTCTGTGTGTGTGAACTCAAAAATACTAAACCTTTCAGCTCTGAGAGTGAGTTAGTATCACAGAATAAGTACTTATGAATTATAAATGATAACTTTAAAAAAATATATATCTAAATTTAAGCATCTGGTGAAAAAAAAAATAGAAATTTTTATTTAAATTTACTTTAGAACCAAATTCTTTGTGTTTTGAGGCAAGACACTTGATGCTAAAACTTCTAAGTCAGGGCTGGACTGCACTGATCTTATTTATATGCATGCATCTTCAAAATATTAATATAATTGGATAATGTCTATAATAGAGAACTGGGATTTATGAGCACTCACTGAAAAAATGCATTTTAATGCTCAGATGAGGTTGACCTCTCTTGTAAAACGAAGTCTGGTTGTGTAGAAGTCTATACTAATACTGTACTCTGCTCACTTTCTCTGTCACCGTTGATTAAAACATGAGGTTAATTTTGTAAATTATGGTTATTATTAAAGTCAAGAAACAACACTACCCAGGGGAAGCTCTTTGGCCAACAATTTGCCAATAACAAGCTGCGTGAAAGTGCAGTGTCCTTAGTTTCACTGTCAGATTCTCCTGTTCTCCGTTTCAAAATACCAAGATGGTGAGGGTGAGAACGCTTAACTTGTAGCTTCATGACAGGAGCTAATTAACCAATTATTAATGTCTAGACTTAAACATTAAAAAAAAAAAGATTCCCAGTCTCTTTCTCACTGTGAGTAATTCAGGTTATTCATTTAACACCGGCATTGGATTACTACAAGATGATATATAAAACTCTTACACTCTCACTACTGAAAAACTATTTAATACATCATGTGTAATTTCTCTGTGACAGATTTTAGGGTGCTGCTATGTTCTATAATATGTTAGCTGGCTGGGTGAATAGTCTCCTCAGCTTTTAAATGTGACAAAACTTCTTAAAACTGCACCTGCTACTACATAGATCTCACCCTGAAATTACCTACAGTTACCGAATGGCAGAGGTGCTTTACCGGCTGAGAAGCAGGGAGCTAAACCATACTAAATGGACCTTGACAGTCTCCTGTGCACAGCATCCTGTGTGGGGTGATTACAGATAGTTACGGTAACAGAAAGTCACCCCTGTTAAAGTTCCCTTGAGCAAGAATTGGGCTGATACAGTGCAGTGTTGGGCTTCTTTCCTGTGGTACAGCAGTAGTTTGTCTCAGGGGAGAACTGAAAAATGGCAAAATCCTAAAAAAAAAAAAAAAAAAACACACTGTGGTGCTCTGAATTTCCTCTAAAAAAATTCACTTTCTTGGCACATAGTGACTCCAAAGATAATTATAGTTGGGCGGAAATGTACGGCAGTGTTCGAACCCCTTTTATTATGCACACAAAGATCCTGACAGTGTGACACTTTGTTTCACAGAGCCGAGACTGAACAAAGAGCGCTCTATGGAACACATAGAAACACTGGGCCAGGAACCATCATCTCCACCACCATCTATAATATAAGCACACACTACCCAACACCCACTGCAGCAAAGAAAAAATTCTGCATCTACAATCTCTTTTTTTCAACTGCTCTAATAAAATTACAATTTATCTTTTTATTCATAAGCCATATGCTGTTGTACAGTAGGTAATTTACCACCGATAGTAACATCTTAGACAATAATTCAATATCAGATTTACATGCTAAGGACATTTTTAGGTAAGCAGGAAAAGAAATTTAAAGACAAATTCCATTCTCTTAGCATCCTAATGATCCCCTAACCAAAGTGTTGTCTCCAAAGTAACAAGAAAGAATAAGAAAATAGAAAAAAAAAAACTCAGCCATTACTTTCTAAATATAGTCAAGCCTTAGACTAACAATATCTTATTAGTTTTGAAATGCCACTGCACTATAAATACAAAACTGCTGATATCTTTTATGGGAAATTATACTTCAGATGCTGTGTGCCATGCTATATTAGTTCATGAGATTACAGATAGTGCTGTACGGCTTAGAACAGACTGAATACTGGTGCAAGCTGTCACACAATCTAAATAACCACCTTAAATTCTTAAACACTACCCACACATGACATTTTGTTATTTGCAAAGACATTACAGAGATGCTCTTAAACACTTTTTAAAAACTATTATTTACTGAATGATTAGTACCCTGACACTACTACCTGATTCAGACAGTAAAATGAGTCAGTGAAAGCTGAATGTAGCGCATGTGGTTCACATTACTTTTTTTTAATATCAGGCATTGTTTTTGCTTGTGTGCTGGGTTTTTGGTAAGCAAGGTTTCACTTCAATATTGCAAACCCAAAATAAAAACAGAACAACGTTATGATAAGGAGTTTGGACTTTCAAAATTTACCTCCATGCTCCAGTTATATTAATTACACATTTTAAGGAGTGCATGTAATATATGTTAGTGTTAACTTTAAATTTAGATAATGTAATTCCATGGAATGGAGTATCTTTTTCTCTGTTGTGCCAATAAAACAATACACTCTCTCCACTTGCAGAAATAAAACATGAATAAGTGAAAATAGATTATCCCAAGGCAGAACAGGACCATGCTCAGTGTTTGTTATTCTTCTTTGTGCTTTTATTACATCACACTATCTATCCAGGCATTTCCCCCACAGGAATCTGCTTCTCTCCTTTAAACCTGCCTCTAATCATTTCTGTCGCATCGCCAACCTCCTCTCACCCCCTCCTCTTTCTTTACTGGCACTGTTATCGACATGGACCCCTCCCTCCTTCACCTCATCCCTCTATCAGTTTTATCACATCAGCTCTCCTCCACCACAGGAGAACCTTTCTCTCACACACTCTCCACCGCCTCCCCACCCATCCCCTTGTGCCCCTGTCAGCGGCCACCAAGGAGGGAGATTTATCACAGCGACCTGGCTGCAAACACTGCCATGCACACGCACACGCGCGTATACACACACACAAACACACTCTTATATACCGGCTGATTATAACCAATCTGACAAAGATAAACAAAACCTTGAAACGCACTTAGGAGAATGTGCATGCTACAACCTGTTACCACTTGAGTATTCTTTCTAAACATAGCATTTAGTCGAGGCTAAATTAGGTGAGGTCAGCTCGTAAACACAGCAACATCACGTCCCCTTAATAAACCAGCATTGTAATAAAAAGTCTTAACCGAAGTAATTACAGCGGGCTACAAGGCGCACGAAGCGTCCTGCTTTCCCCCTTAAGTCGCCCTTGTTATGTTAAGCACAGCCCCTGCTTTTCCTCTTGAGCTGATTGATCCAAAAACTTACCGTCTCCACGTTTTCCACCGTAAAGTCCAGGGCGTCCGGTGTGGCAGCTATTCTCCCCGGTGTCTCCATATCTCCGCTGATACGGAGCTGTCAAATGATCAAAGAGGAGCAACACATTCAGCAGCTTTCGTTAAACTTCCCCCCCGCAAACTGTGTAATTTCCATAATAATTCCGCAACAGCAATGAGCATGTTTAGGTTAGCTTTACGATATGACTAATTGTAGTCTTAAGGATGACATGAGGGGCTAACCGGCAAGCTAACGTTAGCTCTTCTAGCTGTCGCTAACCTCCACTATGTAAGAATACTACAGCGATTGCTAGCGTCACTGTGCTAGCACGAAACTAGCTAACGTAGCAACGTAACTTGACGCAACCCTAGTGTCAAATTCAACCAAGGGAGACGGCGACGCTGGTATTTTTAGAGTGACAGTTTTATCAAAACAATCTCATCTCCGTGTGTTATCGCCAGTCTATCTGGTGGGCCAGTATTTTCACACCTTTCTGTCCTGCGACGGTCTGAGACGATGCTGGCAGCTCCCCGCCGCTCTTCTGCCTCTGCTCCGTCACCAGCAGCCTTTGCTACGTTCACGTGTTGTTGGAAATATCGTAATCGCAGCGTAACCAATGAACAAGGCAAATGAAACAGCGATTTTGTAAAATTCCCATAATACTAAATGCACAGCATATGTATACATTACTGCAAAGAGTGAATTTTGCTATTATAATCTATTAGTTAGTTTTATATCATCAGTCTTACTAAAGTGTTTGCGTCATCACAAGGTTAAATTATATAAATCGTCCAGAGTTGCCCCCTTTGAAGCCATTAACGTTAAATGCGACAATTTCCTCCCTAGATAGATTGCGAGTGACGAAATACACATGTATGCACACATACTACCAATGCCACTACTACTACTACTACTACTAATAGTAATAATAATAATAACAGCCCACAGTTACCTTAATTTAAATGTACCGAATAATTAACTAGTTGTCACAGGATGAGACTCAGGGTACCCTGGACAGGTCGCCAATCTGTCGCAGAGCTAACCATTTACACTCACACCTACAGGCAATTTAGAATCACCAATTAACCTAACTGCATGCACTTCTTTGCAGGGAAGTTGGAGTATCAGATAGAACATACAAACTCCATACAGAAAGGCCCAGGACTGGATTTCAATAGAGGATGTTCTGCATCACCATGCCACCATGTGTTTTTCAAATACATCTTAATCTTCGGGTTTTTAAGCAAGTTGTGCTTTTTAAACAATGGCTTTATTTATTTTACTGAACTTGGCTTGCAAATCCATTCATTCATCCATCTATTCATTTTCTTCCTTTATCCATTCCAGAGCTGCAGCTGGTTGGATCCTATCCCAGCTGTCATATTAGGTTTATTATTTTATATGCAAATAAAATATATAATAGACCAATATATCTTTTTTTTTTTTAAGTGCATATCGTATAAATTTCTCCTGGGCAAAATTATTACCACACATCACTATCAACAGATAACTATTTAAAAAATATATAGGGTGAAAACAGTCATCCAATTCAGCTGAACAAAACTGCAATTAAAATTGAATCAGGAGTTGTAGGACATTAATGACTCACAAGTCTAATCTTATTTAAACCAGTGAATCAGCAGTAGAGTTGAGAGCCCTAACCCAGCCCTAACAAGCCTCTGTGTATATGTTTACTATTCTTCATTCCACCCCCAAACAGTTTAATATCTTAATATAGTTCTACATCTATATGAAATGTGTGAGACAAATGGCCTTCAGTTTTACAGTCTAACTAGCGCAGTCTCTTGCAGTTTGGCCGGTTTGAAGAATCAACTTTAGAGCAACAGCGCCCCTATGTGGATGAGAAAAAAAAAACTCACAGTATGCCTTAAAAATCACAAAAAGCGAGAACGTTCTTATTTTTATTCCGCTTTAGCATAAAGTTATAAACCTAAAAGAACGAGTAAAGCTTTTTAAAATGCTGTATAGCCGAATCCTTAGTGAGACAATGATTTAACATTGTCCCAGTTTAAACATGGATTTAAAGGCGACAGTAAGTCAAACATTACGAAAACCTATTATTAAAAAAAGTGGGGAAAAAACGGGAGTAATACATATTATATAGCCAGTGCAATATTACTAATGTATTACAGGCATTTGATGAAGTAATTTACTTGTTAACGTTATTTTTAAATTAGGTATGAACGGAGAGAGAAAAAAACAGGACAGAAGAAAAACAGCGTTAGAAGTTCGTTGAAGTGAGTAATATGGAGCTTAAAATATTTTTATAAATAGCAACGTAACAGATCTTTAATACATTTGTGATTTGTGTGGCTCGTGTTTGCGTCGTCGCTGCCCTGTGCGCCTGTGCGTCACAGACTCGCTGACTATTTTGAACCAGGAACACGTGGCACTGGTTCTGGAGAGAGAGAGAGAGAGAGAGAGAGAGAGAGAGAGAGAGAGAGTACACACCACACACTCCTCCCTCAACTTTGTCCCTCCAGCCACGCACACACTGTTAGAGCTGCTGTTTCTCCGCAGCGGGTAGGAAACTAAAGCGGCCTCGGGTTTTTAAACTGTTTCGTGAAAGTCTGCAGTCCGACTGTGGACAAAAGCGAGAGAAGTCCTTGGGTGAAAAAGAGGAGAGGAAACCAAGCTTGTGTAGTCATTTTCTTACTGCGTCGCCACAAGACACAGATGATGGAGAGCAAACTCTGGGTTGCTCTTTGTGCGCTTCTAGCGATTCACTTGGGATCCGCTGCACACGGTAGGAGGCAGTTTATTTTGTATGCTACATGCCCGAACTTTGTGCTTACAGCGCCTGAAAAGTAAACACAGTGCCAGATTCCGCTCCATCTTACACGCCAAACTCACCTGCTGACACCTGTGATGTTTTTAGAGCAGAGATTAGTGGCAGTATCAGTCATGTCTGTCCGGCTTTAAAATGACAAAACTCACCTGGGTTTAAAGCATGAAGTCGGTGTCGTTGTTTTGTTTTCATTTTACGCAACGAAGAGACAGACAGGTTATTATTTTATTTATTTTAGTTCCTCCTTTTTTCTAGCTTACGCCCAACTCGCTTTTACACTGACCAGATTTATTTTAAAATTTCTACTCCACACCTTCGCCTCTACTTTTTGTTCAAGGAAGCCACATTTTATCTTGCACTTCACTTCCTCCCTTGCTCCCTCTCCCCTTCTTCCTCTTTCTGCTTGCATTACATTAACTCACCTCTCACACATCCTGTCTTTCACTCTTAACCCACCTTCTGCTTTTTCCTCCCCTCCTACCTGTTACAACCATTTTCTCGCCTTCTCCGGCCTTCTCTTTTCTTTCTTCCATCACCACCTCTCACATAAAAGGACAATGAGACTGTTGACATTTGAAAAGATTTTATTGGGCCGAACTGTCCCTTCAGCTCCTCGAGCTGAAATTCAAATGAATAGGAAACAGCACGGCTCCACTGGAGAACATTTATTGGCTGTAAATTAGCAGGAAAAGTACATTGTGATAAATGACACCTCTAATTATGTGCAGCAGCACACTGTCATTTTACTGGGTTCCTACTAATTGGCTTGCCTCTGCAGTACGCTATGCAGACTTTATGAAGAGATTTTAAGCAGTTCAGTGGTAACAGGTTCAGTTTTTACTGTATGCGTTAAACACAAGGAAGGGGATTATGGCAGGTTATTAGCATTCACCATAAAAAAGCACCCCGAGTTTTCATAGCAAAGAATATGAGCAATGCTGCAGTCATATAGCCTTCTTTTGAAACCAATCAATCAGATCTTTTCTCCTGTGGAAAACACAAGTTTTAAATAAATAAGAGTAACGCAGACAGACTATTTAAAAATAGATCGAAAGTAACAGTATTTTCAGTAACTGACATGATGCTTCAGTCAGCATACCTCTGCAATAATATGCACACAGTATAACAGAGCTGGGTTTAAGTTTCATTTGTATGGTGTCATATTTACTCAGGAAAAGAACTACAGATAGAGCATCTTATGAAGCAGAACTGTAATATAAGTTAAAGCTCTCTCTGTCCCTGGTTTCAAAAAGGTCATTTTTAATAGCTTCCATTTACAAGAAACCCCTTTGTTTCATTTCATTGAGCTTAATTTTTAATTCTGATAATTCCCAGAGCTGGATAATTATTAAGTTTTAGTGGGAGGGGTTTTTATGGCACAAATTATTTTGGGACAGAAGTTTTTGCCTGCAGTGTGTAACATGCATGCACCAGGTAAGTTCGCTGTCATAAAAAATAACGAAACACCTATAGTTAGTTTAGGCTCTCACATGTGGCCTATTGGAGGGTAAAAGAGAATGAGAGGCAAAAACATGGTAGGCACTTTGAGTACAGCATGTGCATAGCTGGCGGGGGGTTAGCTCTTTCAGTTTCACTTAATAAAAAGCTCACTTCAGTAGTATTGGCTCAAATGTCACCAGAACCACTTGCTGAGAAAACAGAGCTTATGATGTGTCTCAGGCAGACTGTATCACAGTAGATTCTTCCAGCAGTGCTGCAACAGCAGACATCTGCTCACAGAGAAACTTTTGGCTGTTTCTCTCGCTGGCAGGGTCAACAAATGGGCAAATCTATCTCCCCAGGTAGATGCTGCATTGGCCTGAAAGACTGTGAGTAAGCCCTTGTAATATCTAAAAAGGGGCGTGTGCAATGGTGGAAACAGTGACTCTCTTCATGATTTTACCCTGCACACACATGCATGTACAAAAACAGACATAGCCTACTAGACGAGACCTAGGAAGCTCTCTAATGGAGCTAAAGTGAGGGAACAAGGCCAGTATTATACAGCCAAGCACCTCTGTCTATTTATGAGTGTGTCTGTTTTGGTATCATTTAGTTCACACAACTCTCTCTTTCTCTGGGTCTGTCTGTGTCTCTCTGCCTCGCTCTCTCACTGTGTTTACTGATGAGCTGTGTGACTGATTATGGCAGTAATGAAAGGCATCAGGGCAGTGTGTTATGGAACGGTAATGACTTTACATTACATTAGTGCTCTGGTCTTCATCAAAGGAGGGGAGAAACTGAAATGGAGCCTTGTACAGTAGAGATAAATGTGTCAGAACAGAGGAAAAGAGAGAGAGTGCCAAAGACCGAAGGTCTTCATTAGTTCACACAACTTATATGGCCTGTAGTTGAAAGTGGCAGTCAAACTGTGTCCATTTTTTTTTTTCGTGCGGCATTGTGACTGTGCACTTTAGTCAGCGATTCGCGACCTATAGGTTAGAGTGCATAAAAGGATGCAAGGTTATACTTGAGTTGGTAAAACACTTAAAAAAAAAAAAAAAAAAAATTTTTATATATATATATATATATATATATATATATATATACTTTTAATACTGGATGGTTTGTCATATCAGCCTTCTAAAGATGTCTCCCAAAAGGGAACAGCACACACTCGCTAAGCTAATCACATCTTGACAGGTCACAAGTAGGTTTACTTTGATTTACTTTAAAAGGTCACATGCGAAAAATGGTTGGGAATTTATGGCTCCTGATGCAAAAGAAACTCTGGACTTGCAAAACAAATACAACTTGATATCCTAAAAAGTTGACTGTTCATCTGGATGTAGCGTTTTCGGTGGGAGAAACGTTTCGTCACTCATCCAAATGACTTCTTCAGTCTCAGTGACTGCAAGTTTCCCCAATCTTATAAACAGTGCATTTGCATAAT
>VUQG01009232.1:55146-69311 GCA_015106755.1 Etia nguti | reverse complement strand
CAAAACAAATACAACTTGATATCCTAAAAAGTTGACTGTTCATCTGGATGTAGCGTTTTCGGTGGGAGAAACGTTTCGTCACTCATCCAAATGACTTCTTCAGTCTCAGTGAGACTTAAAAGTGCTACGTCCAGATGAACAGAATCTGCTTTTTAGGGTTTCCTTACCTAGATGATTCTCTTTCCAAATTCTTTAGCCAGACACTAAAACCTTGTTTGATCCAGGGAAGCTGTTCAATAATTGTTGTGATGATTTTGAAGCTTTACTCAGGACAGATACATTTACATATAAAGGAGTATGCAAAAGTTTGGGGCTCTTTAGACTTTTGGATTCCAGCAGTAACATGAGAGGGCATCTGATGGGTTTTATCCCAGACATATAATGAGATTTTTAAAGTGGAACCTGCTGCAATGAAACGAACAAGGAGTTTTGGAGCGGATGTTGCAACCCCCGCAAATCTCTCATCTCAAGTAAACAGACGTTGTGAAAGTCTAATTTCACAGAAGAACCAGGTCAAGTTCTCCAAGATGCTGAAAAACCTACTTGCTGGGGTCATGCGGAAACTTTGTTTGTTTTCAGTTTATTTCGATTGTGTAAACAATAAAAAGAAAGTTATTTACGAATAACGGCTACGCTGAGGTACCCCTGAGCAACGTACCATACCTACACACTGCTCCCCGGGCGCCCAATGGCAGCCCACTGCTTCACTGAGTGAATGGGTTAAATGCAGAGAGGAATTTCCCCACGGGGATCAATAAAAGTATACATTATTATTATTATTATTATTATTATTGCTCTACCGTTTTTGATCTAGTTTACATATTGAAAAGAAGTGTGGGAAGAAATGCACACTTATTTAATAAATGAATGAATAATAATAATAATAATAATAATGTTATTTATTCAAAAATGTATTCATGCCATTATCACTTGTTAATACCTTACTGTTGTTGCTTAAAATGTTTGCACAGCTGTATGTGTGCATGTTTTAATTTCAGTATCCATTGTTTGGTTGTTTAAACACTAGCCTGTGTTGACACTGAGTTGTTACGATGGTTTTGGAGTGTGAACACTGCCTGTTGCTCCATATGTATTTGGAATAATGAACAAATAATTTGTGACTTTAAGGATATTAATAAGATGACACATTTGCTTCTGTCCTTACTTCTTCAGGTGAGCATATTCCTGCCCCTTCTTCAAAAACGACTCCTAATACTGTTCAAACTACAGGGGCTCCAGTTCTGGACCATGTGTCTAGTTTGGGCCTGGACCCCGCGAATCATTCAGGGAGCACCCCAGAGACAGACCCAGGTTCCAATGGCACAGACAGTGTGAGCAATAGCACAACTACAGAAAATACAAGCATCCCCATCACAGCCGAACCAAGTAAAGATAATGGTAAGCATGCACCTCCAAATTCTTACTCCTGCGCTCAATTAGAAAACATGATGGTAGGCTAAAGTGTGTGGGAAGTAGCCTAATATTGGAAACTTGCAACGAACTGTGATGCGCTGTTGTGGTTATTGTTTCCTTCTGTTTGACGTTTGCCAGTACGGGAAGTTTTGTTACACTTCACAAGAATTTATAGGAAGCACAACAGCAGATGGCTCAGAGTTGAGGAGCTATATTTAACAGAGTCCTTATCACCGTTTTCCATGTCCAGAAGTGGGCCACAGGGCTAGTGACAGGGTTTAAGTGTTGACTGCGATTCCACAAACACAACACAGGAAGGGACAGAGAGCTCAGTTCAGACTTCAAAGAAGCAGAGTACAGAACAGGAAACGCCACTAAATGCAAAGATGATGCAAAGTAGTACAAAGAAGCTGTGACTAGCTTAACTGTATAAGGTGCAATTTGATTGGAGAGTAAAGGCAAAATATAGTTGGAGAAAAGCTGGGAAAGAGGTGATTCAGATGCCACTGAGGTGAGAAGTGATTAAATGCTGTGCGACTTTTCACATGGAGGTGAGAAAGAGAAGTGAAATCCTCTCCCCCAAGACTGACACGGACAGCTCTTTCTTTGCCTTTCTCACACACACACACACACACTCGGTTCACGCATAAGACTTCTAATCAGTAAATCTGTAGGCTGAGTAGCTTTTTTTAATACGCAATTAATTTTTGTAAAAAATAGCAATTATTATCATTTACATGAGTCAGTATCTCTGCAGGATTTAGGCCTGCAGATAGCTGTGGTTATATGTTTTCATCCAGGCTCAGACATGTTTAACTTTTAAGTCATTAGCCCTTACCTCAATACAGTGGAAGCAAGTGAATTTTCATTTTTAGTGCTCGTAGGTTATACTTAGCATGCTCATGCATGTAATTATATGCTACCACTGTGATTCATAATTCATGAGTATGGTGTGAATATCTGTAGCTGCTATGCTGATACACACAGCTGTATATATCCGTAAGGACAAATGAGCAAAATATTTTAATTTAACTGACTGTGTGTCAGCTGCTAATCAATAGATGAACATGAACTGTTTAAAGTTAAATGAAGACAAAGTAAGGCACCAAGTGTTATAGAGCCTCTGTCCTAGAGCCTCACAGATGTAATCAGAAGGGAAAAAACTTAAGTGACACATTTGATTCTGATATTATTAGATGATATTATTCTTGGACAAAATTGCTGTTTACCATTTGTGAAACACAGCTGAATGCTGAAAAGCTTGTTCAAGGTTTTCCCAAAAACTTAATTCTGTTCACCTGGATGTAGGGTTTTCAGAGGGAGAAAGAATTCGTCATTCATTCAAGTTGCTTCTTAATTGAGCACGCATCAAGACATTTTAACCCGCTTTGGCCAGTACTGCCTAAAGCTAGTATTGGAGACTGAAGAAGTCACTTGGATGAGTGACAAAATGTTTCTCCCATTGAAAAACGCTACGTCCAGATGAACAGAATCAAGTTTTTGGGATTTCCTTCCCCGAAGACTGTTCCAGCTTTTGTTTCTTAATCCTGTTTAAAATATATACTGACCTACCAAACACAGCAATTACAAAACTCTATGTTATCCAGGACGTTGGTGCCAGAGTTTGAAGAAAAGCAGATCAGATAATTGCTGTTTTACATAATCTACCATTAACACTGAACTGAAGTCCTTTTAGTTTCGAAAGCACTTAATGGCCTTATCTACTCCTTTAGCACAGACTTCCTACACTTTGTGAACAGAAGTACTGGGCCACCTACACATTCCATCTACAGTAGCTTCTTGCCCATGGTAACCTATGGCATGAAGCTCCTGGTGCACAGTTTTTGTGCTGATGTTAATGTCAGAAGAGGTCTGAAACTACTGAGTCAGCAGAGCGCTGTGGAGTTCTATGCCCTGTGCTCCTCAGCACTCCATGATCCCACTCTGTAGCTTTACATGGTTTCTCACCTTGTGGCTGAGTTGTTGTAGTTCGTAAACACTTCCTTTTTGCAAGACATTTCACAAACTGACTAGCTGTAACAGTGGCATCCTATTACAATGCCACACTCAAAATCAGAAAGCTCTTTAAAACAACTCATTCTTTAACAAATGTTTGTGAAGGCTAACTGCACGGCTGGGTGCCTGATTTCATACACAGTGGGACTGAAAACATCTGCTCAGTACTTTTGTCCATATAGCGTGCCACAATATGATCTTACAAATACCTTAAAATCCACACTTTTAAGTATTCATAAGGTTTCTCCATAAAGATTTTGGGTGCCAGTTTTAGTTTTTACAGACCCAGAAGTATGAAGTCTTTTGTCTTTAAATATCGGTGGACACTTTTACTGGGCACTTTCAGATAAAAAAAAAAAAGTAACATACAGAAAAGGAAAACACATTTTCCTTTTGCATGTGTATATTTAATTATATTTTAAGAAAAAAATATTCTATTGGAAATAACTTTGAAAGGTGATAAGGTAAATGAATCCACTGATATTTAGCATGTATAATAGATAGATAGCAAGTCTTGTTTAGAGTGATTTATAGTAAACGTTAAATTAAACATGCTTTCAGCACAAAAGTACAGCTGATGAGAACTGCATTACATTAGCAGATATGTGATGATGGCACCACATAAAAGTTAAACGATCATCAGAGTAATTACATTTTATCCTGTACAAAATTTAATTCCACAGTTCTCAAGAGATTTCACCAGCCACGATCATTTCATTTCATCAGCCTCAAGCAGTCACTAAAGTTTTCAGGAGACAGCATCTGAAAAAACCATGAATACCTGAACGGATTTTATGGCAGTCTATCGAAAAGGTGTCAGAGTAGCTGAAAGTCAATTGAACCATCTGTTTTCAGGAGAAATGGCCCTGTTCCTGGTCATCTAATCTTTTTTTCTTTGAAAGAAAATACTGTAAAGAAAAAAAGAAAAAGCATTTTTTTTAAAAATACAGTTTTACAGTAATATGACACAAATTCATTTATCTCCAACGTTTTGCTTACATTCAAATATCATTCAGTCTTATTAAGATATTAGATCTGCTTCTTTAACAGAAGTAGATCTAATTTTCTGACTATTTCAGGAAAAACATATTTGAAACCATATGCTTCACCATTATGGATTACAGTAAGAGGATTTATCTGCATATCTCTGTCTCCACCCTTAAGCCCTTGGATGATGTTTATCCTCAGGTTTATATGGATTTTATATGAATAAATCTTGTTTGTGTAAAAGGTAATATAGGTATATGTTATTATATACTGTAAGGCTCTTATTGGCAAGCTGTCATTTTGCACACTGGTTCTAGAGACTGTTTTAGTTCTTTGGCTATCACTGCAAGCCTTTTAAGTCCATACTGAGCTTGGAAAAACTGCTCTTATCTCCTATGTTTAGACCACCTTGAACTCTTCACCATCTACCATAAAAATAAATAAAACCACTTCCTGTGTGAATTAATAGTAATAGTTACTGTTTATATCATTTTGTGTAATTTTAAATAATCAACATAATTATAAATGAAGGGTAGATTCACTGTTTTTTTATTTTATTTTACAAAGTAAAATAGGTCAAATTAAATTAGGTGTGCTGGCAGAAATGAAAACACAGGAAACTAAAGGCATCTGCATGACTTTATTTTTACCTGATAGTATTACATCATTTTGACAATAATATTGTCTCTCTCTTTCTCTTTCCATAGTAACCGACAACGGCATTAAGGCCGCTTTAGCAAAAAATGAAAACATCCCAAATAAGGCACTTTCACCTTCTCAGAGCGACCCCACCACACCTGTTCCCACTAATACCAGCGGCACATACTTACCGCACACTTCTGTAGGTGCACGGGTCACCCCGACTCACTCATCACACCATCGCATTCAAACCAAAGCACCCCCTGCTACTTCTGCCCCAACATCTGAACCACCAAAGCCTGAATCTACCATTCCCGCCACCACCACCAAGTCCAACACAACTTCCAGCGCCACCTCCTCCCAAAAGCCCCCCCCTTCCCAGCCAATGACAAACACTTCACAGTCCGACAGACAGTCCACCACCGCCCAGCCTAACAGCCAGACCAGCCCCCATGTCAACAACCCATCGCAGCTCAACGTGGACGGCGACCGTAAGTGCATAATACCTTCTGTGCTGGTATATGAATTTGTTCTTGACTGTTCACTTCCAGGATATTGACAGAGCCAGAAGTGAATTGGCTTAACAACAAAGGAGATGCTGTTCTTTGTTTCCAGCACAAGCCAGTCCTTGGCTGTACACACAGAGACACAAACACACACCACGCAACCCCCCCCCGTTTACATCTTCTACAAGCACTGTCACCACCAAGCACTCCACAATCATGGGTTTGTTTGAGAAAGGGACAGAGGCAGTCATGGGACTCCAGCCTCAAGATTTCTGTTTTTCTCCTTTTTGTCTGTCTCTGTCTCTCTATTTACTAAATGATTTATATATGAACAGTTCCTCTCTCTCTGTGTCCATACAGTCCACACAGGGTTTAGAAACCATTCATTTGAACACGTTGAAAGTACCTTTACCAGACTATAGGTGCAAAGAAATGAATAACTGATGAACTTTTCTCAGTTGTCAAGGCTGCTTGACTACAGTTTAAGTGTAAAATTCCCTCTGCCTTTCTCACTCTGTGTGGTTTTATTAGGTGCTTGGCACCTTGCCTCTTTCCATAAGCCAGAGGAACAGCAAGCATTCATGGCTCTGTGGTTGTTGTTACTTTTGACCAAAGGATATTAAAAAAACAGCTAAGTTTACAAAACAGTCTTCCATAGCAACATTCATATACAGAGATGCACTGCCAGAAACGCAGATCTGAAATCCTCCTGCGCAGAAATACTTAGCGAAAAGAAACAACATACAAAAGGTCAGGCTAGTCTTTGAAATTAAACAATAACCTGGAAACATACTTCATGTGCTGTATAAACTGCTATGGTTTAGTTTGAAAAGGTCTTAAAATGATACCTTAATAATAAAATTACTTGCTGATTTTACATGTTCACTGTAAGTATCGTTCTGGCAAGTTTAAACATCCTGTTTGACACTTCTGTCCTGAGATTCATGATGAACTCTCAGCAGGCTCATGGAGTGTCTATATTTAGTTCTAACCAGAACTTCAAATGACTACTTAAGAAGTTGTATATTTATAGTGTTTAGTCAAAGTCAAATCCTCCCTAAACGCTGCATTTTTTTTTGCATGTTTACTCAGCATACAGTGTGGTAATAGAAAAATGGCCCCAGCTGATGTGTCTCTGGTGTTTCTTGTCTAGCGACGGCCCACAACTCCCCTGGATTAGACCCCCTCCTGGCTGGTCTGGTATCAGCCTTCATCATTGCTGCTGTCATCATCACTCTGCTCCTCTTCCTCAAACTGCGCCGAAGAGGCAACAGGCCGGAGTTCCGCAGGCTGCAGGACCTACCTATGGTGAGCTCACCCATCATATCCAGGCAACACTGGAAAATATTCAGCCTGTCAGATGTTGTTAAGCACAGATATGTTATGCACTCTTAGTTACAGTTTTCATTTGGCCTAACTGGAGATGTACTTCTGCTGCTGCTCTTCCTAATATAGTTAAAACTCACAGCGTTTCCTCAGGCTTCTAATATAGTCCTGGGAGTTTGAGGGTTATTTCTAGGGTTTTACGTCTTTGAAACCACACGTTGTGCCTTGAATCTCACGTAGCCACTCTTTGAGTTTGGTGGTTACAGCCCCTAATGCTGCTATTACTACTGGGACCATTTTGGACTTTACCCTCCACAGGGCTTTTCCAATTGTGCCTTTGTTTCCTGATAGTCTTCTCATGCTCATTCTTTCCGATGTTACTGCTGCGATTGCTGGCATCTTTTGTTCCTTGTTAACCACCACTATATCTGGCTGGTTAGCCAGCATCAGCTTGTCTGTTTAGAACTTGAAGTCTTACAGAACATTTGCTCTCTTGCTCTCAACCACTTTGGGATGTGCCTCATTGGACATTCTGGGCACAGATGTTCCTGTGCACAATCCCAGACACTTGGCTATGTCTCTCAGTGTGAGCTGCAATGGCATGCACCTTCCACCCTTCTACAGTATTTTGTCTCTTGGGCTTCTTTGCACAGTCTTCACCTTTGGTCCTCCTGTCTCTGTTGCCTCTGATACTTATAGCCTGCCATGATTTAAGCCTATGTGCATGTATACACCCCCACCCGAGAGCTTTGGTCTCCTTCTTCTGCTGTCCAAGACACCCTTTTAGCAGTTTATCTTGGGGAAGCATCTTCCTGATGGATTCATGAATGCTTTTTATTCTATAGTGGCTTCCAAAGTCCAGTAGTCCCTCAGGCAGGAGTGTTCATAATATGAGCCAATAATAAAGCTATTAAAATGTTATAATTTGCTGCCTTATAACAAAGTAATACCTGAAGTCCAACTTTTTGCATAAAGAAAGGGCACAAGTGTGAGTATGACTGTGTAAACATAGGTGTAAGCATTTATGTCGTTCTTTTTCCTGTAGGATGATATGGAGGACACACCTTTGTCCATGTACAGCTACTGATGAAGGCACAATAGGATGTCTGATGTCCAAATACCCTCGTAGAATCCAGAATCAGGCCACTGTGGTTGGTGATGTTGGTCTCTCTTCCTTAATCTGCACCAAACAGAAAGAATCCTGGGTAGGTGTAAGCACATTTCTGGATTGCTTTAAGTTACCCAGATCATTGGCAAAAGGATCTGATTGAAACTGCAATGGACAATGAAGAAAATATCCATGATGTTGCCTTTTGGATTTTTAAAACAAATTTGTCTGTAATCACAAATGTTCCCAATTTTTCATCCATCCATTCATTCATTTGTTCATTACTGTAAACTTCACATTATTCAGCCCGTCTAAGGTTGCTGGGGTTTTGTAATATATTTTGATTTCTCTAGCGTTGAAAAGAGGTTGTTTTAAAGCAGAAGATCATCCGACATGGCCATCGACTGAGCCTCTCCTACTGGGGCACTGGTTTAATTTTGCTTTACCAGTTAAAGTCTGGCAGAAATAAAGGCCAGCAAGCTAAAGAGAAGAAAGAAACAAAACAAACCACCTGACTATAGTGTTAACAAGGTTGCACTTTACTTTTTCAGGAGTGGAGATTAAAAAAAGAAAGTAGAAGAATTTTTTTTGTGTATTAAAGATAAGGTTTTTGCTGGGTGAACGTTTGTGTGTGCAAGTGTGTTAAAGGGGCATGTATGACGTTTTGGAGGCATGGGAGGTTTTATTTAACTTTTTTTTTTCTGTTATCTTATTGCTCTTGCTGGCTTTTTTGCCTGATTTTGATATGTGCAGTGTTTTAAGTCCAGGAGAGAGTGCCTTACACAGTACACAAACAGCTTTTAATGTATATTGTATTCATATTCCACAAAAACTAATTTCCAGATTAAGTAGGCATTCCCAGTAACCATTTAAACACACGCTCTGAGGGCCAGGTGGCTGCTATGAGTCGTCTGTGTTTGAAGATTAGCCTCAGGCATGTTCACCGTAAGGCACTCTTTCATACAATGACAGTTGCAGACTGATGTGCGTTAGTGGCCTTTCCACACAATTTTTTGCATTCTCCTGTGTATTGTAAATACTACTGATCTGCATCAAGCAAAAGAATAGGGATATAAAACACATGTGGGGGGGGAAATATAATGGGTGGAAATGTGACATGCAGGACAACTGAATCGCCCACAATGAAACAAAACACATTTTAACTACTCTTTATTTAGAAAAAATCCCTTGTCCACTGATACAAGTTATAAGCATGATTTAAACCAGAATTTAAGTTTGCGCTACAGCTGTGTTTGTCGTTTAGTATTTGTGCCACAGATAAAAGGAAAATGAAAGAAAAACGTGTGTCAGGCCATAAGAGATTCTTATTCTACACTTCTAATACTCATCAATCCTCCAAAAGTCATTCCGTTATTTGGTGAGAGTAATGGTTACGGTTTAACCATTAAAAAAATCGAATGTATAATTCAGTCATTATTTTTAAGTCCTGTATTGTCCGTTTCTGTACATGCTAAACAAATGCTTTTCCTTAGGCTTTGCTGCCAGATGTGAACTATTGGACTGTTGGCGATTTATGATTAAAGATATTTTGAAACCATCCTCTGCATTCCTCTAATTTGCATTTTGGGCCATGTTGTTCCAACTTTTCACTTCAGCACCAAAGAAATCACAGTGGAAAATGAGTCTCTTCTTTTAAAACAGACTTTTATTTTTGGAGACAAAACGTAAAACATTTCTTTTACAGATCTTGAATAAACGAATGAGTGCTCTGCTTTACTGCAGCCTAACTGCACAATACTTGGCAAACACCATAAAATGGCAGTAAAAGGGTCTGATTCATCAGCCATTATGTGGACACAATAACAAATAGATGAGTCTTTTCTTCATTAAATGTCTTACACAACAAAATTAACAGCTATACAAGGATAGTGTTACAGTGGATTGTGAAAAATACGCTCTGCTCTGGTTTTTTAGAAGGTATTGTATTGCTCACTACAGACTAATAAGACAATCTGTCTTGTTAGTGAGGTGGACAATGTGTATGTGGTCAATACTGTTAAAGCTTGAATGCATGCACCCCACTGAATACCTAACCTGGCTTTCAGCTCCCTGCAGCTCTGCACTGTGGTCTGGGATCCTTGATGGGGGGTGTCTGGAAGCTGAAATATTTAACAGCTTGACACGTAGCCGGGCGCACTGTGATTCATGTCAGACACTGTAGCAATAAAGGGACCTTCAACTGCCTCGCTGAGTTGTGGGTATATGGAGATCGAAGTGGAAACAGACGGGCACCGGCGCCTTGATAATGGTAATGGCTTTTGATTCCTATTTATCTTATCTCACTTCAGTTACATTACCAGGAACCAAAATCCCACCCCTCATCAGATTCCTTCTGGACTGAAGAGTGCATTATGGCAAGATGAAAAATCCATTAAATATCCATTACAGTTTCACAGTGAAGACTTACAGTTACTTTTGATACAGAGCCATGACATTCACCAGAACTTTAAACCCAAGAGTGATTGCAGCTCTTCTCACCTGATCTATTACTGCCTATAAAGTGATCCAAGTCCCAGTTATAAAATACCAACTTAACTCAATCTGAGCATATCACGGGGCTCTAAGCTTGCAAACCAGCGGTGTGCTCTTCAAAGCCAAGTGATTAGTTATGTCTCATTATGCATCCCACTGTCGCTATGGGCAAAGATGAGAGTCCAGCCCAAACCTTAACCACATCAAAGTTTCACCTAACCCCAACAATCTGTAATCATAACAAACCTAAACATAACTATTTTTAATTTTGTCATGCCTAAAGCCAAACTTTGTGGTTTAGCAGACCCATTGCAGCAGTTCTATCCTTAACTCCAGTAGGACCCATAATTTTCTGCCAGTAGCGCGCAACCTGCGGGCAGAGGGTGTGGCAACAATTAAAACTTCTTATTCTTTTAGTGCCTCACACTGCAAAACAATGCACCTTACAAAAGTGCTTCTATACTGACACAAAGCTCCACAATAATGGGAGAAAAAAAGGTTTTATATCAAATGTCATACAAAGAACTATTTAAACAATTGACTGTCACCTCAAGTGGTTCCCAGCATCCTATCAGTCTGTGCACGTGGGAACAGAAGTTTTTACAATCCTAAACTGTACCTGATAACACTAAATAGACTGAGTGGAGAAAAAAAAATGCTTTGATGATGTGTACTTTAAACAAACAAACAAGAAGGAGAGTGGGAGTCAAACGAGACCAGTTTAAAAAACAAACCAAAAAAACCAAAACATTTAAAATAGCCTCACACTTTGTGATCTGTCCTGAGTCCAACACTTCTGGCACTCTCACAAAAACTGTTAAAAAACTGCATTTAAATAAAGTTCACCCAAAAAATAATCATATCCAAGCAGCTCTGTAACAGCAATCGGTAATTACTTGTTTTCCTTTATGTACAGTCGATACTCCTTTTTGAATTTATCAAGTTTTATCTCACATTTTATGCACCTCATTTAATTTCTCATCACGCTCGGCAATGACGAAGCAACAACGCTGTCTGCTGTCTTTTTCTTGCTGAATGCTTCCTCAGCCTTCACCTTTTCTAAAAAAAAAAAAAAAAACTCACAACACATAAGGGTCAAAGCTCATCAAGACTTAGGTCAGATCCCAAATCTGCATTCACGTCATCTTCAAGATCATCATCACCATCATTATCATCGTTGTCATCACCATCCACATCTGATCCAGGACCAGCAAAGTCACTCCGCCTGGACTGAATACTCAGACGTGCTCTGGGCTTCTGATGAAGAGCTGGCAGACATAAGGAGCAGAGAGGAGCAGTTAATTTTGTGTACGCGAGTACCTCATTGCTGTGGTACCATCTGGGATTAGGTTGGAAAAGATTCAAATGTTTTCCCTTAACAACTATACACTGGCATGAGTGCGTGTGCAAGTGTGTGTGGATACAATCGTCAAATTATCCTGACTTCGTGTTCCCAAATCACTCTGGGAAACATTTAGAGCAGTGATGGTAATCTCTTCCGGGAACGTCAGCCCTCTGTTACAGTAAGTCTCAGGGGCGAGCAGTGCATGAGCTCACACAGGCACACAGAGTACTAAATTTCCCAGAGAAATGACTGGCTTTGCAGAGACCGTTGGAGAGGAAATGAGAGCTTTAGTGTTTTTCTGCAGACGGAAGAACACAGAAGGACAACCAGCCTGCTGACAGTGACATGCTACACTCACTATCAACAGCAAATTATATACACTCGTGTATATTTTATATCCAATTTCAAGGTTTTTGTTTAATCATGTCACTTTTTAAACCTACTCTGTGTCTTCTTTATGTGCAACTCTTCACTGGTCACGGTCCATGTAAGATGAAGTTACACAAGGATATGGTTAGCTTAGCATAAAGACTGTAAATGAGGTGACCACAAGCTTTGCTGTATCCAAGTAACAACTTTTTTCTATAACATTAACATGCTTACAGTTAATCCCTACAAAATCATCATAACTAGCTGTACTTTTACAATACATCAAACTAGATTGTAAAATAACAATGAAATATCATCTTCAAGATCTTGGCAGAACTCATCTCTAGTAAATCCTTTGAGAGCAGAAGAGCAATGATATACTCCAGGACAGACACTGTAGTGGTATTAAGGTTTTATTTAAACTCTTGGAAAGAAACCTAAAAGCATATTTTATTTCCCGACATCTGTTACTTTAAAGTCCTTTTCAGGCATGCTCCAACCCCAATTCCAAAAAAGTTGGGACACTGTGTTATATGTAAAGAAAAAAAGATCAATGATTTACAAATCTCATAAACCCATATTTTATTTACAATAGAACATTAAAAAAAACATGAAATATTTGAAATTTTGATATTTTAGTATTCCGTGAAAAATATTAGCTAACTTTGAATTTGATGGTAGAAATACATGTGAAAAATGTTGGGACATTGGCAGCAAAAGGGTGGGAAAATAAGTATTACTAAAAAAGAAATCAGAGGTTCATTTTATAACTAGTTAGGTTAACTGGCAACAGGTCAGTAATATTAATCATATAAAAGAGCATCTTAGAGAGTCAGTTTCTCAGGAGTAAAGATTGGCAAAAAAAAACTGTCTACAAATTATGAAACAATTTAATATTCCTCAATGTAAAATATCAAAGACTGAGTGTCTCATCATCATCAACAGTACATAATATTATCAACAGATTCACAGAATCTGGAGAAATCCCTGTGTGCAAGGGACAAGTCAGAAAATCAATACTGAAGTCCATAATCTATGGGCTCTCAGGTGGCCCTGAATTAAAATGGGGCATGATTCTGTCATGAACTTCCCCATGCCATCCAAAAAGCAGGTCAAAGAAAAGAAACCATATCATGTGAACATGATCCAGAAACTCTACCATATTCTCTGGGCCAAAGCTCATTTAAAATGGACTGAGGCAAAGTGGAAAACTATTCTATGGCCACATGAATCCAAATTTGAAATTCTTTTGGGAAAGCATGGATGCCAGGACCATCTCGCTTGTTATCAGTGCTCATCTTGCATCTCTGACGGGTGCATTACTGTCTATGCCACTGGCAGCTTGGACATCTGGAAAGGCAACATCAATACTCAAAGGTATATACAGGTTCGGAGCATCATGAAATGAAAAATACAACAAAGAAGAGCCCGGACTATTATCAGGCAAGAACATTCCTCCCCTCAGTTCCCAGATGTTTATGGACTGTTGGGAAAAGCAGAGGAGATATAGAGAGTGGGAAACATGGCCCTGTTCCAACGTTTTTGAGACATGATGCCATCAAATTCAAAATGACCCTTTTTTTTTTCTTAAAATGCTAAATTTTCTCAGTTTAACCATTTGATGTTTTCCATGTTTTACTGTGAATAAAACATGGGTTTATGAGATTTGCAAATCATTGCATCACTGTTTTTTTCCCCACCTTTTTACACAGTGTCCCAATTTCTTTGGAAATTGGGTTATTTATCGCTGCCCATTAAAGCGTATTCATGCAGTCTTTCAGGTATAGGCTATGTTTATGTTATATCCCTTATGGCTTTAGAGCAGACATACACACTACAGCAACAGAGAAAGCAATATTTGCTTTCTCTGAAAAAAAAATAAAAAAATAGGCAAATATATAGTTCAACCATATTTTTGAATTTTTGGGTCTCTCCATTATTGTCAATAAAAACTTTGTGTGTG
>VUQG01009232.1:28098-55126 GCA_015106755.1 Etia nguti | reverse complement strand
GGGGTGATGATGTGGTGATGGTGGTGATGATGTGGTGATGGTAGTAGTGGGGGTGGTGGTGGTGGGGGGGGGGGGGGGGGGGGTGAGGGTGAGGGGGGGGGGGGGGGGGGGGGGGGGGGGGGGGGGGGGGGGGGGGGGGGGCTTGCATGCAAGCTCTGAGAAAGATTTCTCTTTGGGATTGGGAATGAGATTGGGAAAATACACCATATATAAATGTATTTGTGAATTAGAAATAGAGTTGCTGACAAAAATTGCATTATACATGCTACATAAGTAATTGGTGTTTAGGCTACTGAGGTGAGCAACTCACAAAGACGCACAGTCAAGTGCATTGTGAGTGATTATCTGTTGATATGACTGTGTGCAGTTCAGACTTGTATTGACAATTATACCAAAACAAGGTCCAAACCAGTAAGACTGCAGCTTTGACTTTAACAGATCACATGATTTAGATATGCTGTCAGATAAATGGAAAGGAGTGATTTCTGAAAAGGGCTTATTTCACTGTAGGCTAAATTGGCAAAGACTGTAGTGAACTCTCTGCACTGAGTCACACCTACTGGGTTGAATAAGACTGAAGGTTGAGCCAGATGTGTGGGGGAGTGGCAGGAGAGGGAATGACTAGTCTCATCTTGTTAAAACCGCCATCAGGTTGTGCCCATCTGCTTTCCTGTGTACCGTTTTACGTTGATATGACAGATGGTTTAACTGTCAGAACATGCCTTTGGTGCTGTATTTGCACCAAAGGTTGATTTCCGAAAATACTATCACGCACACATGTGGTATTGCTGTGACTGCAAGTGCACTAGGCTACTGGGCTTCAGTGCATTTTTCATTCCAAAAAGATAAATTCTTACCAGGGTCTTCCAGCCACGAGAGATCATCTGAGCTGACCTCCGCCAGGCTCGGGGTCGGGCTAAGGTCTTCTGAGTCAGAGTCTGCCTCTTCAACTTTAACCACTCTCTTATGGCTGTGAGAGCGTGGGAGTGGTGAAGCACCTAATTCAAACAGCAAAAAAACCCCAAACATGGTTTATTATGCTGTCTATCTGTGTTCAACAGAAACAGAAAGGATGGCACTTACTTGATGTGTGGGGTGAAGGCAGAGGGGATGTTGGTTCACATCCTCGGAGAACGAGACTTCTGACCTCATCCTTCAGTTCTGACACAGTTGATCTGGTGTAAGTGATTTACGGTAACATATGTAATACGAGACAAGAAAAAAACCCTAGATATACACAGACTGTACATGGTCACACATATACCTGATCTGGCGAACCTCTTGCTGTGTGTGAGAATACTGTAAGACCGTCTTTGTCAGATCAGTGTTGTGAATTCTGTAGCTGTCTGTCAGCTCCTCCAGAGTCTGAATAAATCACACAGAGAAAGGTTAAGCATCTGAAAGAATAAAAAACACAAACCCACAAGCAAACACTGGCTGTGAGTTACAATGTGTACCTTGCAGCTGTGTTCGTACAGTCTCCTGGTCTCCCTGGCCTGTGCCTGCTGGAGAAACATGTCCTCCTCCTGCCTCCCTGTCAAGGGTAAAAGAAAGAGCAGATGTTGCAAGCAAGATGGTTCTTGCTTTTCCTTTGTAGACCAACAGTGGAAAAGGACATGTGCAGTCCTGCTGACTGAATGCAAGGCCATGTTTTGTGTACGTGTGTGTGACTCACTTAGCCGTGTTTTTAGTTGGTCCAACTCTCTGCGCAGCTGTTCCAGCTCCTCTCGGCGGAGCTTTGAGCTAAAACTGGGAAAAAGAGAAAGTAAATGACACTCACACAACTCTGTAATAGCCATCTCTTATTAAGAGATGTAAACATTTTAATGTCAATTTTGTGTTGGACCTATCATCATTTCAGTCTCCAGTCACCTCCCCCAGCTCCACCCCTAATGCACCTCTCCTCCAGGTTGCCTAGCGACGTGGCTCGGGTGATGTGTCCCCTTAGACTGTTCAGCTCACGTCCAACTTCCCTTCTCCACTGCTCCATCCTTCTCTCTGCTCCTGGGCTTTGTCCTCTCCTCGATTCCTCCCTTTGTCTATCCCTCTCTCGCAACTCCTCATACAGCCTGTGAACCTCGTCTGGAAAAGAAAATAGATATCTAGGACCAGCCGATTTTTTTCTGCTGTACAGCTCCTTCCATTACCCTTGCGGACAAACCAGAATAATTCATCAATATCTTTAATTATGAATGAATCCATTCTGGCTGAATACACTTAGCAGTTTTTCCAGCCTGTAGAGAGAAAGGGTGGATAGTGAGTAGAGAAAATAGAGGTGGGCTAATAACAAATAAAGTTTGCTAGGACTCATCTCTTTCAAGCGGTGCTGTAAGTGCTGATGGCTTACAAAATTGAGACCACATTTTCCTGTAAATCCACTTGCTTCCTGTAGCTGCAAGTATTTCGCTATTGGCTCACTTTTTCTACATCTTTCCGGAGACAGCTAAGTGAACCTGTTAGTTTAGAGTGGAAGTGGGTCGAATTGTATTTAATGTAAACTAAAAATTTAAGCACCTTCAAGTTTTCTAGGAAAAGCATATTACGCTTCTCCTAATTTCTGTCAGTTATATACTGTTACAGAGGCTGATGATCATATTAAATGTGGTCAAAATGTCAAATAATGTCACCATGTGTACAAAGTAATCCATGTGAGTCGCAATCTTAGACTTTAGCTTAGTTTTGTTGTTTTTTTCCCCAATATATACATACAGAGAATGTTAAAGAGAACTGACTACATAAACCTCTGCAGGGATGTTGCTGTGCCAGTAAGAACTGTTTGCTGCAAATCTTCAATTACTAGCAGTATCAAGTGCCTACTAAACCACAAAAAGGAAGCACAACCTGAGAGGCAGTTTTAACAGGTAAAGGGAGACAATAACAGGAAGCTGGAGGGAAAACTACCATGCAACAACATCAAAGATATTTGTGGGAGAATGAACACCATGACTGGCTTCAACAGGAAGAGAAGCCAGTCTCCAGGACAGGCGGACATAGCAAAAGAGTTTAACCTGTTTTATAACTGGTTTGAACTTGGCACTCTCGCACCTCTGCCGGTCCAGCATCTCCAGCACTATCCTCGCTAAGCACACTACAGCTGCAGCACCTTCTACACCAGCTTCTCCTCAGCTGTTCTTTACAGTGAATGAGGTGAAAGCAGAGCAGAGGAGGCTGCACTCTCGGAAAGCAGCTGGGGCAAGTCCCAGGCTATTTAAAGACTGTATCTCAGATGGCAGCGCCTCTGCACACTATCTTCAACCTTAGTTCAGAAGAGTTCCAACCGTCCTTTGCCAGTGCTCAAAGCAAGGCAGCTGATCGTGATTAACTACAGACCATTTACCCTCACTTCCCATATCATGAAGACAATGCAGAGGCTACTCTTTTCCTTTCTGACACCACATGTCCAGCATGCACCGGTGCCTTTATACTTTGGATAACAGGAGAACACTAGACTTATTTCTTTTGGACAAGCGTGGTGGCTACATGCAGTTTATCTTTTCTTATTTTTGCTAGTGTATTTAAAACTGTTCAACCTCAGATTTTGAGAAATAAGCTTGAGAAGATGAGGCGGATTCTACCTTCACCTCCTGGATACATAACTAATTAATGAGCCAGCCACAATTTGTTAAACTGGATGTATGGATATATCCAGTGGATATATGAACATAAATGGCTTATGGTAGGTAAAAAAATATAAAACTCAAGGATTGTTTGTACTGTAATCTGAAACTCCTCACATGTAATGTCTAAAATGGAGAAGAGCAACACAAAAACTGTGTGGTAATAACTAATTTACATTAAAATGCTACATGCTCTGGGTGCATCGTTTGCGACCTGACACCTCAGTTTGGATGATGACTCTCAACACTTCTGAATCTGATAACAGTTCATTTCTTGTAGCTGACAAAGTGGAGTAAGATGTGTTTATGGGAAAGTAATATGACACAGATTTAATGGTTACCTTGAAGCACCTGAATGTGACATTGCTGAGAGTGCTTCTCTCTTTCCAAATCATGGAGCCTCTGGGTGAGGGAATCAATTGCCTTTGAAAGATTTTCAGAAGAGAAAATGTGTCACTGGTGAAATCAAACAGTGTGTTAAATACCATAAATATATTGCTATTTAGTTCTCAGTGTTAAACAAATAAATACACCTGGCTCTGTATCTGGAGCTGTGACTGGACAGAAGCTAAGTCTGCCCACTGCACACCAGGACTGAAAGTTGGGGAAGTCTGTCGGAGAAGTGGGGCTCGAGGGGGAAGAGCAGGGGGGTCTGAATCTGAATCACAAGCTCTCTCACGCACTGGAAACAAATCTAAAAAGGAAGAGTGGAAATCGGCTCACTTAGATGGTTCAAACAACTGTTGCGCCTACACCATTCAGTTAACTCTAAAAGAAAGGAAGTCAACTTAACATAAACAATGAGAGGTTAAGGTTAATTTCCCCTTTTAGTCATATTGAGAAATTTGAAATGCTACGCTCACCTTCGCCTCCTTTGAAGAATTTCCCCGTTGGCGTCAACCTCTCCTGTTAGAGATAGATTTTTTTTTTATTTTTATTTTTTTACATTCAAAGGGAACTTCCCAAAGTCTGCCATCTCTGCACTGTCTCAATTTAAATCACTGTTCAACTTTAACAGAGCACTGCTGCCATCTACAGATCACTATGGGAACTCATCACGAGGAATCGGAGAAGGTTCTCCTGTGGTGGATGCCAGAGCTTGCAGACAAGCGTGTGAAAAATATAAAATAAAATGACGTTTTTAACAAGTTTTACAGATGCTACTGTGATCTGTTACGCACCTTTATTTATGTAAATTTCAACACAAAGCCTTTTTTATTGTCAGCGATTGATGAACATTGTGTGATGTGAACTTTGTTTTGGCTTCACAGAACTACTGTTCAGAGTGATGTAGAAAAAACCTGCCTCAGTATGAATCAACACGTACAAATAAAAGTATTTAAATGTACTCACCCTCATCTTGGCAACACTGCCATCTGCTACAGACAGAATGGAGCTCAGCTGATTGTCCCAGTTCATGTCTCATTCGAACTAGAAAGAGAATTCAAAAAGGGAAGTTGTCAAATTCAAATATTCATTATTATTGTTGCTTAACTGATTATCGATCCATGAGGAGCATCATCTGAGACAACGCTTTGTGCCCTGACATTAGACACGTGTTATTCCTGGTAGGCGAAGTATCAGCTGAATTAAGAGCTTACACTTTGAGGGAGATTAAATTACAGCAGCCCTGTTTTGCACGTTTTTAGTTACAGCGATCAGCTGCCTCACAGGAAAATGTAACCTGGGATGTCACGATATGACAGCGTATTAGCTCATTTTCAGATTAAAAAGGGAGCAGAAGTTTTCCAAATAGGCCTGTTGGGAATGACTACAAACGTAAACACAGCTGGTTCACGTGCAGTTAAAATAAAGAGTCTTATTACCTGACATAGCTGAAGTTGGTGCATTTTCCTAATATTTCTGGCTACTTTATAAATAAAAAAATTATCTACGTTTGAGGGGATGATCCTCAACATCAAAAAGGCCAGTTGAGTGGATTCGGGCATCTGACGAGGATGCCTCCTAACTGAGGTGTTTTGGTCATGTTCACCAGGAGAAGGCCCCAGCACACAAACACTCTGGTGTCCCCCTGTACATGCTGGATGAGGTTGGCAGATGAGGTGACTCCTGCCAATGGGACTCAGACCCAGAAAAGTGGCAGAAAATGGATGGATGGACAATTTAAAAAAAAAAAAAAAAATTTAATTACATTTTCCTACAATAAAGTCGTTAATTCATGAGAAAGAAAATGGATATTCTCTCGTAGTAAAGCAGTAGATATGAGAATATTTCCTCAATTCTCTGAGGTTTAAGTCAATTTCATTTCTGGAAAAACACGAAAAATGTGCTATTTTCTTTTTTTGTTCTTTTTCAGTCCATGAATCACAAGTCCGACACACTCAATTAACCTCTCTGCACCTGGGATCACATGTGATCAGGAGATGCCACAAATGTCCTTATGACAAAATGATGAATCCGGGATTCAATTTCAGATATTTCATTACTGCTACAGTGCTAATTATAATTACAGGGATTGCACACAGGTTAATCGACGTGGCTCCCTAATATTTTATGTTTCTCTCACGCCACGGTTTGTAGTTCGATAAAGTAATGGGCCTATTAAACTGATCTGCAGGTCCGCTAGGAACTATAGGGCATAACGCTGTCCGGCTGCTAGGAACAGAAGCTTGAAAGAGAAACTCTGGGCAGAGCAAACATTTCCTGACATAGACAAAATGCACAGCACACAAACATGTTGAGACACATCAACTGTTAAAGGCCAATTTTAACAGTTAATACCGCTAACGTTAGACGTTAGCCATGATTTGCGACATTTTTTTTCTCTCGGGTTTTTATTTGTGTTGGTAGGAAATGTTTTTTCGACTCTAAAACAACCGATAGAGTTTACTTTCTTCTTTCTAATGCTGTCTCTGAAACCTTATTAAGAAAATAAATATATTTTCCTACCGCTAATCGAGATACTCACAGAAAACCTTGCGACTCCACTTTTAAATCCAGGAGCCCATAACAATAACGTGATTGCGTATGACGTAAGGCACATGCCTTCTGGGTTTTGTAGTCAAAAAGTCCGTAATTGTTTTTAGCCTCAAAATTACAAAGATAGCCTCAAAGTACACTCACTTAGTAAAGTACACTGTATTCTAAATGTATTCTAGTTAGCAAAAAAACAACAACAACACCAAAAAAAAAACAGTTCAAATATACCCCGAAGCTAAGATTTTTCATCGAGGACGTTGATTGGCCAAAGAACACCATGTCCCACAATGCAAAGCTCAATGTTGACACGCAACAATGGCGGCTTCCGATGTAAGCGTGGAAAGTGTAAGAGGAGTGTTAACCGACAGTTTAACAAATCTAGGATTTGAAGTTTACCCGTTAAAGGTATAATGGCACCGTTTTTTCGGATTGTATAGTTTTATATTGAAGAGGGACTGCTGTACACATCTACAGTTATATACAAGTGAAAAGTATGAAAAAAATCATTCTGATCGTAGAACTATTTCTTTTATATGTGCCGGTTAAATCTTTACGTTTGAATATAAATTGCTAAACATGCTACAACAAGTAAAAAAAATTGATAGGTGATGGAATACTGCATATTTACTGACGTATTACTGGTTCTTGCCTTAAAGGGTATGTGCGTGGATCATTTTTTTCCCCCTTTTCTTTTATCTCTTCGTCGGATTTAAAATTTTCAGCCAAATCTGATGATTCGTGATGGAGTAACCTGCACATGTTTGGTTCTTACTCCCTAACATGTCCCCCTGTTTACAGATTGGCTGGTACAACTCTGTGCTACCTCCCACCCTGCACCTGTCTTATCCAGATGACACCCTGGCTGTGGTGGTGCTCAGCACTCCTGCCATGTTTGAAGAGGCCTTTCTGCCTTTCCTGGAGCAGAGGTGCTACCAGGGACTTTCTGACCCCATAGACCAGTGTGTTAGACAATGCATCACCTCTGCTGTCTCTCAGGTGAGGATGGAGGAGTAGTGACCAGGGTTATTTTTGTTAAACTAATTAAAAAGTAAAACTAAATGTTAAAAATATAATAATAATAATAATAATAATAATATATAGAAATATACAGGAAATATTTCTAGTTTTAGTCATATTTTTTATTTTATTTTATTAATGCAACCAACATGAGAAGCCACTGAGGTCTGTACTACAATGCAGGATCTGGGCTTATCCAGGTAATTTTAGGGTTAACTCTTACCAGGGTAAATGGTAACATATACCATAGGCCTAACTACTTTGAAGCCGATTATGTTTCAAATTAGAGATCAACAGGTGTGAAATTACCACCTACTGATCAATCAGTTAACTGAAAAATAGCATTTCTGGAACATCCCTCGGACTGTTTGTGGGTCTGAAGCTTTTCAGTAGCGTCCACACTCATACCGCTGATCTGTCTGCAGCTGCCAGCACACTTATCCATGTTTGTGATTTGTCAGATGCTGGCAGTACCACTCCTTTCATGTGAACGCGCATGTAGCTGGATTGATAAACCCTGAGTTAATTTTTGAGTCGATAAGCGGCTTCGTGCGACCGCTCAGTCTGATTGCCACTGTTAGGTTAAGTGGGTCCAGACAACGGAAAGATACCCTGGGTATGATGAACTTTCTTTGTAGTGCAGAGCCCAGATGGACATGTGTATTGAAACCAGGATGTCTATGTTTGTGTAGTTGTGTTCCGATATCGTACTGTTTTTAAATCTTTCTCCTTCCCCCTGAAAAATGCCACTCATTACCGAATAAAGGAAAACCTTATAACCTAACTAATCAAAAATTAAACAAAAACTAAACTGAATACACTAAAAATGGTTAAAAATACTTGGCTATAATAACGCTGGTAGTGATTGCAAAAATCAGTTTCAGTGGTTCACTTCATTTAATTTCAATCAGCAGTTCATTCACTGTTAATGACCTAATTATAATTCTTGTTAAATGCCTGTGTTCTTTTGTCCATATTCATTTTCACTATTACTGACTTTTTCCAGCATCCTGAGGCTTGTATTACAAAGTGAGTTCAAATTACAGTGTACCTCCATGGGTATTTCCACTGGGGAAATACAAAGGCTTTAAATGCTATTGAAAAACTTTAGACCCTTCTACTCCCCATACACAGAAGTCTCAGGTATCTTCCAGGAATGGTGATGCTATTTTCTTGAGAGCTGATTGGTCAGTAGGCGGTGATTTTATACCTATTGATAGTGACTTTGATTTTAATCTGGGGTTAACCCTGAAGTTACCTGGCTAAAATGAAATTCTGCCTTGGAGTGCAGGCTTCTGCTGAAGGCCGGTCTGGTATAGCAGTGCTATTTTGAGACAGTATTCAAATTCTAGACACTTATTTAGCCACATGTATTCCTTCTTTTTTGGACATTTTTCAGTTGGGCTAATATAATTAGCTTTTTTTAATTATCAAAGAGCCTTTGCAGAAGTGCTGGCTTCTGAAAATGGGGCTCTCCATGTAGTTAAGTTATTTCCAATATTTCTAACTAACTTCACGTCAGATTAAATGAAAAAATAAAATACTCACATACTAAACGTCTAAGTCACTCCTTCATTTTTGGTGTTTCTCATTAAATTCTTCTGTATGTTCAGTCTCAGTTAGTTTCCAGGCAGTCAATGAAGTCACTTAGCTTAGATTGGCAATACTTGACATGAGAAGTCACGTGTTTGATGAGACCACCGGATTATTGAACAAGGCTGTGGAGTCAGGGTAATACCTATAAATCTATAGAGCTGCCATCTACAAAGGACGTGCCTTGTGTCACCCTGTTTCTTATCAGATTCATTGAAATTTGATAGGTTATGGATATGGAAGCTTGTTTCCGCCACTGCAATAAGGCCACCCTTTTGCCGACCTGCAGATCCTTTTTTTGCCATCCATAACTCACATTTTGGGTTATTATCACATTTTGAATCAAGTATCTTGAAATGTTGCCTTACGAACTCAAACTTGAGAAAAATAACTAATTATTTCGAATAATTTTGAAATAATAACCCAAAATTTTCACATACCTCTGTTGACTTATGGATGAAAAAAAAAGTTTTTTTCAGTGCTGAACAAGCTTCCATACTATGATCTGTTTCTACACCGTGTTTTCTAAAAACTGGTGTGACTTTTTTTGTTTTGCACGCACACACACACACACACACACACAGACAGATTACAAATGGCAATGAATGACTTGTCATTTATCATTACAAAATCTGGACACTTTGTCTGAGAGACATTTTTAATTTGAAAATAATGAAGTAATTATAGAAGAGGTTCCATTTGTGTCAAAACTGTTAAAAATGCCCGTTGTATGTATTGACTGAACAATGCTTATTTATTAGACCATCAGTCATAAAAACAAGAAAACAAAATATTTTGGAAATCTCTCAAAAACCTGTTTAAAATAAAAAATTACATTGTTATTTATTAGACAAATAACAAACTCAAAGTTAGAAATTAATCATAACATTAAGCATAACATTCAGTCACAAAAATGTAACTTTTCTGTTCATTAAAATAACCATAATTTAGCATCTGATTCAAAAATGGATAACAAGAATAACTATAATTTAGCATTGAAAATATCATTTTGATTAAGGCGCTTGTGCATACTGGTATATCAGCTGTTATGGAAACATAAAAAAAAAAATGTTGGTAATTACCAGTGCTGCTAATTTAGGGCACTTGTGGCATAAACCTTACATTGGGTAAGTGAGCTTACAGTTTGTGTGTGCATACAGTTTAAACACAGTGTAAAGGTTCTGAAGCCTATAGCATATGAAACTTTATGGGAAAGCCTCTGACAGTCTCACAGCATCATCATGCTGGCTACCTCTATTTAGATTGCAACTGTAATCATATTCATGAACTTTTTCTCACGTTTAAACATATTTCTTACCTGATCCTGCCCTGCAGTGTTTTCCAGGAGAGAAGGTGGATGTGAGGTACGACTATGAGCTACTGCCCAGCAGGAAGCCCAAGTTCTTGGCCCAGACTGCAGCTCACGTATCTGGAGCAGCTTTTTACTACCAAAAGGCTGATGTGACAGACCAGCCCTGGGCTGAAAAAGTAATCACATTCTTGTTTGCTCCTTTGGTACATTTTTAAAAGGCAGTCTTTGCCTTTCTTGTCTGCTGTGATCCTTTGATCCTTTTGCTTTCAGAAAATGTTTGGAGTGTGTGTGCATCCGCGGTTTGGGGGCTGGTTTGCCATCAGAGCTCTGTTGGTGTTTGGAGATGTCGCGGTGGGCTCTGAGCTGGTGCAGCCTGTTCCTCCTGACTGTGTGCCATCCAGAGAGGGCAGGGTAAAGCTGCTAGAGGCTTTTAACTTTCACTGGCAGGTAAAATCTTTTAGTCATAAAACCTGCGGCACACACAAACCGTAGATAGACACCACCAACTGTTTTGTGCTCTGTGATGGAGGTTTTGTTCTCTGAGAAGATTTAGTCTGTCTACGCTGTAGGGGTGAGGTTGGAGAGGACCCATGTTGCTGTCCTGTTTCCTATTTCATGACGATACAAACTAATTTCGTATCGTCGTTAGTTTTTAAAGCTGCATTTTAGTTTTCCAAACTTTGGGAAGTTTCGGTATGCCAGATTAATGTATAACTGAATTTTCCCACCATTCTGTCTCATCAGGATTGGAGCTACCGAGACATTATCAGTCCAATCCAGACCTACTCTCAGAAACAGAGGGACTATTTCTCCACCCCTCCTGCGCAGCGTTTGGCCCTTCTCAGGGCTTGGGGCTATCTGCCAAGTGACAATAATCAACCTGAACCCACCTCGGACACACAGAGTCAAGAAATTGGACATGGGTGAATTGTGGAAGCACCGCCTGTCCTTTCTGAGTGCAAACCTCTGCTGTATTTCTGGAACTTAAATTAAGTGTTGGTTGAAGACTCTTTAATCAAACCGCTTCTTATTGAGACCAAAGCTGGGATTTTCATTTAAGCTTGACTTTTTGTTGAAAGCTGCTTTTTCAGGGTTGAATATGTGTTTGATTCTTTATTATTTGTTTTTTTCTTGAAAGTTTAACACTACTGAAAATATCAGTAACATATCAGCTTCCTCTACGTCTTGTATTATTAGGTAATAGCTGATATTATTGCTGAAAGTATTCTGTTCAGCAAAGCAGAATTAGCCGTCTGATGTGCTCTTGCAAAGTAATGCACTTTAGTTTTTGTTGTGTCCAAGTAGCAACAGGAAGGTTTTGCTTCACATTTTGAATGACTCAAGTTCAAAATTGAGTTAAGCCATGTGTCATCAGCATGTTTAATCTGCATGGAAGTGCCTTGATTCAAAAAAGAACACTATTGTTTTTCTGTGTAATGTTTTTATTTGATTTAACAGTGAAGCAATAAAAGTTAAGACTAAATAGCATCATTACTTTGGTTTGTTTGTGAGCAGAATGACTCAAAAAGTTATAGTTGCTTGAATATTACTTTTTTTGTCCAGAGATGAAATTAAACCCAACAAACTGAGAAATATCTGAAGGATTCTTTAACAATGCTAGTTCTTGTGTTATGTCTTGCTCTATGGACTTTGTATGTTCTTCTCATGCTTGCATGGATTCCCTGTGGATACTAAAGCCTCTTGTCACAGTCCAAAGACATGCATGGGGTTAGTGTAATGGAACTCTAAACTGGCCCTAGGTGTGAATGTGAGTGTGAATGGTTGTCTGTCTCTGTTTTAGCCCTGTGACAGACTGGTGATGTCAGCTGGGATAGTGACCAGCCTCAAACGACCATGAATTCTGAATTGCATAAGCAGAAGACAATGTATTGATAATATATGACAATATATTCCTTCTGGATCCAAGAAGTTGGTTCATGCATGGCATACATGCATGCATGCAGTCTTTGTGCAGGACTTTGGAAAAAATATTGATCACATCTGTATTTTTTTCCAGAACAATGTACTTGTTACAGGAGCGTGTTTCTTTAATATCCAGAACAATATTGTCATTGTTTTAATTATTTGAAATTTATGGTTCAAACTGAATGAACCTACCTGCAGAAAATCAACGATGAATATTCCAGCAAAAAGTCAGAAATTATTATTTTGTTAAAACAAACAGAGAAAAAAAAGTCCATCCAGTCATCTGTCTCCAGTATTCATTCCCTCCATTGTTTTGTCCTTGTCTCTAGTTTACCTGACACTCAGCTGATGCATTATAGATGTGAGCAGCCTCTGCCGCCTGCCTGGTGATAGACTGACTACCTTTAACTGTGACTAACCTCAGTGACGTTGAGTCAGCACCCAGCATGGTACTGTGATCCTGGGAATTCTCAGTTTGTCAGGTTTATCTGCTCCTGTCTGTTTATTTTTAAGAGGAATGAGTACAACAGGATCTAATGTGCACTGAGGGGTTAACTGCATCACTGCGGGTTCAGTCCGGGTCACATTTGCTCTTGCGCCTCTAGGTGTCGCTGTTGTCGTGAGGCTGACGGTTTGCGCTGCTGTTTCTGAAGCATCTGCAAATGTTCAGCACTTCATAAAGTCAAGTACTGACTGCAGATAACCTGCCTCAGATTATTAAGTATACATTTGCACACAGCTCAGTGAATCTCAGACAACTATTTGACTCTTAGTTAAATGGCTGTACTCTCTGCTCTGTCTTAGCTGTTTGGCTATTTACTTTCAATTTTGGTGACTTTTTACTCCACTGAGCCATCTATTGCTTAATTTCCTCTTTAATGCTCAATCCAACACCCCATCCCTGACTCCCTTACTCTTTTTTCCTCTTATTGCCTCCCTCTCCTCACCCCTTTCCCCCTCCCTTGCTATTCTGTCTATCTGTGTACTGAATCAGCATTTCAGAGCAGTATGCCGCAGGCCTGCAGAGAGCCAGACCATGGAGTTAATTATACTCCCACAGATACTCCATCTCTCCTCTTTCCCCCACCACTGTTACTCTGTCCCATCCCACCTCACTCTCCCCTTTTCTTACTTTCTCTGTGTCACTTTTTCGGGGGGGCAGCCCAACATACGGTTAGCTTTTAACAACAACTGCAACATTCAAATAGCATCATTTCATTTTCTGAATTCTGAATTTGATTTACAAGATAAGTTACTGTTAAAGGCAGTGAAGCAAAGTTATGTAACTTAAGTTAAGCTGTGCTGAAATGAGCCACATTCTGCATGCTACATTTGCAGATGCAGATGTTTAGCACAGGCGATATATTTGGCACAAATCTACACACCAAGAACTGAAGCAGGCACAGAAGTCATTAGCACAATCATGCTTTTCTAGCTTTTTATGTCTTCTTTCCTTCCATATTTGGTTAGTTCTGAACCCCGATACTCATTCTGATGAGGCGCAGGGATAATTTTCTTTGTGAAAAAAAAAATGGGAGAAGCCAACTCTCGGGTTTCTGAGTCCTTAGAGGTGAGTAGTATGCCTCACCTCTCTGCAGCTGGCAAAACACTAATATCTGGAGCAGAGCATGTCTGAAATGAAACAAAAAGACAAGCGAGCAGGATGTAGGGAGATACTCCTGATGATCAAGCTCTCCCTTCTTGTCTGTTCAGTATCCTGCAGGAAAGCACATTGCAGATCTTGTTGGCAGGCAGAACTGCACCAGCAGGTTCTCATGCTTCCAGTGTTTTTGCAGAAATACATAGGCAGTTTTTGGACTTTCACTGAGTTTAACAGATTTGATTGTTGGAAACAGTAAAATGGGTAAAAAACCAACCCTTTTTTATGATTCACAACAACACGCACAAAAGCTATCAACAAGAACATGAAGCACCCAGATTCTCAGATCTGTCATAGTTTTCTAAATAGTTCAAAAATAAAATAAAATCACTTTTGAACATATCTGCGAGGAGGAATGATGCTAAAAGTATACTGGATACTCTTCTAAAATCCAAAGATGGAAAAACTCTGGGCTGTAATTTCATGTGTTTGCTGCACAAATTATCTGAATCTAAGATAGTTTATGGCAGAGATGAAAAATAGGAGGAAAAAATGAGTAGTGTTTCATGAGTTGTGGATCAGTGAAGCAGTGTTATCCGCCCACAGACATAAGCTAACAAGAGGAGAGGGGAAAGGCCAGCAGAGTACCAGCAACAGAGGAGGAACTGAAAGCCGAGTGGGGGAAGGAAAGGACCGGCATCCAGAGAATTTAATGGAATTTTGAATTTAATGTTTATGATGCTATTCTGAAACTGAGATAGAAAAGGGAGAATTTAACACTGAACTTTTAACCAACTGAGGTTGAAGTTTATAAGTAAAGGGGAGTATCCTAATTATAACTCTTCTCCGTTTCCTGCACATCCCATTTTTGCTTATTCTGACAAAACAGTCTCACTTTTTTCCTCAAAGGCTCTGCCTCTCTTTAAACCACACTGCCTCAGTGTGTATCTGTGTGTTTTAGGAGGTTTTAAATTTTTAAAACTGCCTCCTTATCACTTTCTTGGCTTAGCATAATTAACTAGTCTTTTGCCTCAGAATTCCCCATGCAGCCAATCGGTTGTTAGCTGTGCCTGTGCAGTCCAATGGTTGGGGACAGGGAGTGGTCAGCAGGGGAAGAAGGGAATACTGAGAGAGAATGCGAGTGGAGGTGGGTAAGTGGAGAACTGCCCAATTACCTTATCAGACGCCACCTGCGATAAGACTAGAAATCCACCCTCTCTACACAACAATAAAAAAATAAACACAAGTTCTGTTTAAAACATCAATAAATCAGATGCATTGCAACATTAGTAAACCTGCTCTTTTCCCCCAGCTGTAAAAGTGCAGTGAACATGTCAATGTGTACATTTAGTATGTCAGGAAGGGAGAATTTGGCTGATCTGTCTGTGTGCAAACAGAAGATGGCCACTAACATGTAGCAGGCAAAAAACACTTCAAATAATCATAGCTCTTCATTCGTGCTAAATGCTATTGGGTTGCTCTCATATGTACTTAAGTACTGCCATCATTTATTTTTATGTAAATCAAACTAAATGCAAACTAAAAAAACAACAACAACAACAACTAAGATTTATTGAATGTGAGGCTAAAGATGTTACAACAGCAATATTTGTTTCTTTTTGGACAACAACATAACAACGTTCACCTGACACCGCATCATCTCCACAATAACCGAGCGATCACGCAACAGGGTGGCAGTCAGACAGCAGAGGATTAGCTCAAGCTAAGACTCTCCTTACATAATCCACATTTTTAGATTATCTTCATTTCCCTGAGACGGTGATATATTTCAGCCTTTGAACCATAAAAGAGGAATGTAGCCTCACAAAAAAAAAAGAAGCAAAAAACAAAACAGAGGATGGTTGTCATTTACAACATAAAATACTCTCCTGCGTCTACTGAGATGTAACGTTTATGCTGTTGTGCAGTACACACAGCAGTGCTTCAGTTCTGGGAGGAAAAGAGGCCTTTATAAATCTTGGATGAACCCGCTTTGGTTACTAGCAACGGTTATGGAAAAAAAAACTGGAGATAAAATTTAGTGGCACAGGAGCAGAGATAAAAAAGAAAGACTCAGTAATGTCTGTTATGCTTCAGCCCAAAAACAGCTATGGTGAGCCGTCAGCATGAGCTGCTGCTATACCAGATCGAGTCTGCAGCAAAAACCCTAAATGTGTTTTTAAATGAGAGATAGAAATGAGAGCATCTTATTGGTTATGGATTCGACATTTACAGGAGGAGGGAGCTATTATCTATTCTCCTTGTCTTTTGCTTTAAGGTCAGAGTCGGTGCCTTTTTAAACTCTTCATATCAAGCCAGCGAAGATGAAGTCAAAGCCATTATTTACTCTTTTCCTTATATGGAGATGACCTGCTGAAACTCAAACCGCTCATCAGAATGGGGAAGAAATGTAACTGAAGTGACTTTGAATGTGACATGGTTGGTGGAAAATGGCACCAAACCAGGAGAAAAATAAATAACTGTAATATAGGATGCTGTTGTCATCCCACCGGGCGGGTGGGCGGGCAGGGTGGACACCCAAATTTGTGAATGCAATAATTCGGGAACGAGACTATGTAGGATTTTGAAATTCATAACATAGATGCATCTACTGGAAATCTCAGACGAGTTCAAATCCTGGTGACCTCAACCTCAAGGTCAGAGGTCAAGTTTTCTGAAGGAAGAAGTAAGATTTTTACCATACGTACGTCTACTAGGAGTCTGAGGAGTGGCGCTGGCAACCACCAGTACTTTTTCGATTGGGGATGGGGAGTGTTCTCGCTCCTTTCTCCTCGCTCACTATTGTTTGATTGCAGTGAGCTCCATGCTTCATATGCTTGGTCTGCTGCTCTCTACTAATCCTCTCATACACATATGTGTGTATCAGCTAATTTATAGCCATGCATTAAGCATTACATCACAGCTGCTGATGAACTCTAAATCTGCCGCTTATGAGTGAGGCCTCTTAATGCGTTTCTCTGAAACACAAGGAGCGACATTTAAATCATTCACCTCAGTTTTGCCCTTCACTTTTCCTCTTCTTCTGTTCTCTCTTTCTACGTGAATTATTTTTTTGAAGGAGGTAGAACTGTAGAGAAAATAGTTTGACCATTTTTCTGCGATGCCCTCCTGTCTCCTCCCAGATTCTTGTATTGGATGGGACTGGAGAATAATTAAGCTCATTCATAATTATCATTAACTGTTTTGAATTGGCAGGGAGAACATTTTTCTAGTTCTAAAGTGTACGTAATAGACTTTTTGCAACAATGCTTAACCTAAAATCTATTATGCCAGTCACCTGTAAACAAAATAAATAGCCTGTGTCTAGTCTAGGAGTTTGATTGTGCACAAGTGTTTTAACCTAGAAGTAAAACTTGATAAACCACAGAAATATTGTCCTAAAGCATTAGGTGGTACAATCATATGTTTATATTTATATTTAACATCCACTTTGCTAAATCTGGTGTTTTGCATTCAACATGATATATGGGAATTAGTAGTATGCGTATGTGCCTGTGCATTGTGATTTATTTTTATGTAAATGAGCTCCATCCTGAAGCAACATTGCTTCTGCACTGTATGGCTGCAATCCAGCATAATTAAATTGATTTTCATGCACATGCACAGAGAAAAATACGTCATAAATCCCCATAAATGAAGTAAGTGCAGCTCCTGTTCAGTGTTTGTCCTTAAAGTCAGAACAGGGCTGATGTGGAGCTTCTAGGGATTGGTGACTTCGTCTCATTAGTTGTGTGTCAGTGAGCCAATGATCACCACTAAGTAAAATATCCCCTGTAATGGAGATGTTCGCTGGTCAAATCTCGTTCAAGCCAAATGCTTAAATATTCACAGGCTGATGTGGAACTTCATCTGCACCCACTGACAAGGCAAGAAGAGGCTGCAGGCTTTGCTTTCAAGCCCTTGAGTACTCAGCGCACCTGTCGTCCGCCATTCAGCGTCAATAAGTGTAATGGGAGAACAGCTGAATTCATTAGGCTCAGATTGACCTGCTATGACGAGCAATTTAGTTTCAAACACAGTTAGGCACCTGCGGGAGAGAGGAAATTAGCAATTTAAATAGGGACGATTATAGGCCAGGCCACTGTGTGCGTGTATGTCCTTGTGTGTAGCCAGACACACAGGCATCTCCACTCTACTCACTTACTTGAGTAACACATCGTCGAGGTTTATACCATCTGAAATATTGACACAGCATAATGCTCTCCTCCCACGCCTCAATGCACTTTTTATAAATAGAGTGCCTGTGCTGAACGCAGCTGGAGAGCACTTCTGAGAGTGCTTGAATCTGACACAACACAGAGAAACCACTCTGCACTACTCCTACATTTAGCTGGCAGGCCTTACAAAGTAGTTACCAGTTTGAGCATTTAAATTACAGATGGCTTTGATGTGAAAGTTACAGCAAATCAGTTTTAGAGTTATGGATACAGTGTCAGCTTATGCTAGAGTTTGTACAAGATGCTTACTTGATCATTTAGTAACTTGATTTTTAAAAACTTTTTTTTTTTTTTAGGCCTCTTGTTGGGTGGGTTGTCTAGTAGATTTTAATAAACTATTTCTAGCAAAGTTAGTGGAGTGACTGAAGGTAATTGTACTGTATTTGTACAGTACTGACCATTTAAATCACTTTATGGATTCACTCATACACAATGAATTCAGTTTGGGGTTCTCCCATAAACATGCAGACCAGAAGATTGGACCATGACCTTCAGATGAGAGGACAATGGTTCAGATATTCCCTGTTAGATAAATTACCATAAGATTTTGTGCACACGTTCATGGTTTCCAGAAGATTAATTCTATATTCTTCAGTTATCTCTTGACTTTTCCTCCACACATGATGTCTATGCTTTGACGAATCAGGGCTGTTTGGGCAGAAAAAGGGGGACCAACACAATATTTAGCAGGTGCTCATAATGTTATGCCTGATCGGTGTATATGATGCATCAGTTATAAATCGTCATCTGCCACTAAATTCAAGCATTGATTGGGGATCTAATTTTAAGTGCAATTGTAACTGGGAGTTAAAATGATCTATACGTTAATCTCATTTAATGTGGGAAATTACACTGTACTAAGATATTTTGCCAGATTTTCTTAAATTGTTTTCTCCTTTGTGGCAAAGTTATGACAACTAATGATACATCAAGGGCGCAGCATCTACTGTATGATCTTTTTTGTGGTTATTTTTTATTTTTATTTGTGGTTTTTTATTTCCTTTGGTGTGTGTGCTGAACAGTAGGTGGGTGGAGAATATAAGAATACAGTAGATGTAACTTACGCTGCAATTCACTCCAGCATGCAAATGCTTTCCACTGTGAAGGCACTCACTGTGCTAAATCCATTAGCACTTTTGCCTGCAGTCATGAGTTATCTCTCTCATCGCAGAAGAACTCATCTCCTTTTCTGTAAAAAGGCCAACAAGCCAAGTTTAACATGACTTAAAATAAATGACAGGAGTTTTGTTCACACATGGCTTAGTGTCTCCACCTTGTAGGGAGAGATTTCTTTACTTACCTGTGGTCAAAAGTATTGGTCCATCTACATATTACAGCTATGGGAGCTTTAATTACACCCCTTTCTAAATCCATGAGCATTAATACAGAGTTGGTTTTCCCTTTGCAGCTATAACCACTTCTACTCTCCTATGAATGCTTTCTGCAAGATTTTGGAGTGTGTCTGTTGGAAGTTTGGCTGTTCACCCAGAAGACCATTTGTGAGGTTAGACACAGGTGAGGATCTGGTTTGAAAGCTGTTCTAGTTTATGTCAGGGCTCATCCAACCATTCCTTTATGAACCTTGCATTGTGCACCAGGGCACAGTCATAAACAAAAAAGGGCCTTTCTCAAACTGTTCCCACAAATTTGGAAGCACAGAATTATTCAAATTGTCTTGGTAAGGGCAGGCATAAAGACTGATTTTGCGGTGTTGGCTCAGAGCAGCCCCATACTTTAAGCTTTACAACTGGCACAGAGCAATCAGGCAGGTCCTGTTCTCCTGGTATTCACCAAACACAAACTTGTCTATCAGACTGCCAGAGAGAGAAGCATAATTCATCGCTCCACAGAACAGGTTTCCTCTGATCCAGAGTCCAGTGGCAGCATGTTTTGTCACCACTTCATCCGATACGTTGTGCTTGGAAATGTAAGGCTTACATGCAGCCGTTCAGCCATGGACATGCATGCCATGGAACTCGAGGCTCACAGTTTTTGCTCTGATGTTATTGCCAGATGTTTGGAGCTCTGCAGTTAGTGAGTCAGCAGAGCGTTGGTACTATGTGCCTCAGCACTCAGCGACCCCTCTCTGTGACTTTCATCTGCCACTTTGTAGCTGAGTTGTTATGCTTCCACTTTGCAATAATACCACTTACGGTTGAACATTACATTTCTAGTAGGGAAGAAATTTGAATTTGCTTGTGAAGCTGTTGGGTTTCTAGTGAAGTTCATTGCCAAAAAACTCCAAATATACTTTCGATTCAGACTGGCTGAGTCAGGCTTGTCGAAAGATATAAGCATCTGCTCTCTCTCTCTCGCTCTCTCTTACATGCACGCACACACGCACACAATCATGTATCCATGACTTCAGATGGCACTGATTTGAATTCATCCTTTAGAGGTTTATTCTGACCTTCATCATACTATCATACTTGGCTAACCTTAACCTTGTCATAATTTTAATATGTGCCTTTGGGCCTAAAATGGAATCATTTACATTACGGAGGCACGTGATTATGTAGATGGTTTTTGGTTGACAAAACAGACACACACACACACACACACACACACACACAGAACAAGAGGAAGAGAGAGAGAGTTCATATGTTGGATCAATATAAAGGCATCTTTCAGAAAACAGGGAAGCTCATGTGGATGGCAGGAAATGCAGAGTTGCATCGCCTCTTTTTTTTCTTCTTCTCTTCCTTCTCTTCCATCTTCTGTTCTGCTCTCCTGTATTGATCCATAAAGGACTGTTTTTAGCTGCAGCCTCTAGTATGATATTTGACCCTCTTTTTTTTCTTTCTTTCTCCTTTTTCCTTTTATTTTTTTCCAGGTTCATTAGATCACTTTATATCTTGTTTTTGGGTCACGGGATTTTTACCCCAGGTCTGATCACTTGATCATGATTGAAGTGAATTTTTTTTCTCTGTGTTTTAAGTAGGTATTAACTCCTTCATATGAATCACAGTAAATAAAAGCGGATTTGCAAATAATGAAATAGGCCATATCTTCTTGGGTGTTTCTTGAATTGTATCATCTTTCTGGGGTGAACGTGCATCGTCTTTAGGGAGGTTGTTAGCACCATGTTCAAGGTGGATAGTTGTGGGCGACAGAGTAATCTACTCTTTGTTCTCCTGGGAAGCGATAAACATCACAGTCAAACTCATCAACACACCACTTGGACTTGGACAGAAGGGGAAATTGTGTAAAAGTACTGAGTTCATGACGGTATTCCCTTGATACCAGAAAACTGCTGGTTAATGAGAAAACTTTACATCAGGACTGTTGCGCTAGTGTTTCAGCCATTCTTTGCTGACAGATGTGCAAGAGCTTTGACTAACAGCGGTGTGTTTGTCCATCTCAGAGCCATCACTCTTACCTTCTGAGCTCCAGTGTGCAGTTTCATTTGAGTGGGCTTCTACTTGGCTATTTTCAGTGTCTCCTGGAAGGAGTCAGACTACCCCTCTACCTGGAACAGGATCAAGAGGCTATCCATCACACAATCCCAGCTACTAAACCAGCCTTCGCAAATTGCTAAGCCAGCAGTTTCTGAGAAAAGGGCGTGTAAGAATCTGTCTTTTATTTGTGTTTTGGCAAAAGTGCAAGGTAAGCATAAATGCTTTACATTTCCCTGAGGTTAAACAGCCTACCCTTGTTGGGTGTTTCTTTTCGTGCAGACCCCCTCAATGATGAAAAAGACAAAGTGGACACACTCAGCTAGTGTGCTTGAGATGCTTATACTTTTACTTGATTTTGGATTTTTTTTTTCATTATTGTTCAAGTCATTTCCTGTTTTATTCTGTAGTTGTAACCCTTCTTACACTTCACGTAATAGTTTCTGAGGCTTTGGTGCTGTTGCCAGCCCCACTGTGTTTAGATAACACAGTTCATACTTGCACATGTGCTGACCTCATTATTTGAAACTTATCATGCCATGTGTAATATGAGCATACACCATTGTAATTGTACATACAAACGCAACACCTACTTTGGTAGTGTGGGTACATCTGCCTAAAAGCACACCAGGTGGACTCACCAAAATTAAATAAAAGGAGAAGGAAAAATGCTGCCTGGTCTGAAGGATCTCAATTTCTGCTGCAGCATTCAGATAGTCCAGAATTTGGTGTAAACAACATGAAAGAATGGAGTCATCCTGCCTTGTATTAGCCATTCATGCCGCCGGCGCTGTTATAATATTCTGGAGGATATTTTCTTGGCACAGCATTCACTGTTAAATGGCTTCCACACTCACCAGATCTCAATCCAATACATTACTAATATGTTAACTGAAAATTCCCAGTTACTCCCATTGTCTGAATCTTTCTATGCGTGCTCAGTATATTTAAAAAATGTTTTAATGTTTAGAATCATGGAAACACAAGACTTTCAAAATAAAACGGGAAACATGGAGAGACGTAAACTGGGACACGCAAGCTTGACACAAGAGACAGAAAGAGAGAGGGAGGAAGCACAAGTGAGAGAGAGAGCGAGAGAGAAAGGGGGAGATTTAAACACAGGGGATACGGGAAAGAGGGAAGGAGACATGACGGGCTGAAGAAACATACATGGACACACACGACAGACTGGGGAGACATTAAACAGGATGGGGAGATGAGACACCTTGCCCAGACAACATGGAAACAAATACAATTAAACATACAGCCACAGTAAAGAATAACTAAAAAATAACTAATAAAAACTATATTTTACCTTGGAGTGTGTGGATAAGATCAACCTATGATGACTCCACACTCTGTTCCAAAACCCTTAAGCTAGAGGACATACTAACGTCCACACTCAGACATGGCTGTTCAAATAATGGCACTGAGATGCAGCAGATGGCAGGTGTGACCCATGATGTTTGTAGTGTACTTTTTTATGCCAAGGCATTCATTTCAATCATGAAAAACCACTTCTTTATGATGAGGCATTCTCCTCCACATCATAGCCCTTTCCTTCATAGGGATTCCCTTTATTACTGCTCTAACATCCATATCACGGAGGCCATCTATGGGGTTTGGGGTTGCCCAGTTAGGCACACATGCACACACCGAAGACTCACACCCCTATTATGGGTGGACAATGGTTCAGATATGGGGCAAGACATAAAATAACATAGTTTGCATTCATAGAGAGAGCTAGTCAGTCTGCCAGAGTTTGTTTGTGTCTTTGAAAAGTCTGTGAGTCTGAAAAAAGAGTACCCAGTTTGTTATGTTAATTTAAATTCTTTCAGGAGCTCAAATGGTTGTCTCAGCTAATGTTTTAATTTGACATCTCAGTAGAGCAGCAGAATAAAAATTATGACACTGGGCTAAGAGAAGAGGGAGAGGGAAGAGGACAGAGAGAGAGAGAGAGGGAGGGAGTAAAAGACATGATGAGACCTCATTAAGGCTATAACGAAGTGTGTGTGCATGCTCATGTTCCAGTACGTGCCAACGCACTGGGCATGATCCAGTCGTTTTTGTGTGTGCCTGCGTCAGTGTGTGCAGATCTAAGGAGCCCCTGGGAGGGTTAAGTAGGGAAACAGAAGAGATTGAGGTGGGGAATTCTCATCAAAAGCTTCCAAATCAGGAAAGGTGTCGACAAGAGCCACCCTGCAAAGGGACAGAGGGGAGCGGAGGCAAAGGAGGGGAGTGTGTGTGTGGTTGTCGGGGATTCTGCTGAAAGACAGAAGAGTCATGTGTCTGAGATAAGGGTGGCAGCTATCCTAATAGAGAGAAAGGCAGAATACAAAAGTAGGAGGAACGGGAGTTACTTAAGATTACTGATAATAGCGGTGAAGGGGAGGTGGAGGTGTATTCATGCAGAAACACGTCACAATGTGGGTGCCCCACCCAACAACAGGTCATTTTGTTGGGTGAGGGTTTGGTGATGAAGGCAGGATGAGGTGGTTGGGATGGGTCCTTGGAGGCAGTCCTGTGGTAATGAGCTGTTAGTCTCGGAGGAAGACGAGCTCTATTCTCGGAACACTGAGCTGCTATTCTGAGGTTTAATCTGGCTGGTTCACCTTCTGATGCCGCTCAGCACAGATACACCCCCACCCACCCCACCCGCCCCCTTTGACAACCACCATAATTTAAGGAGATCTTTGAGTTTAGCTTCAAGAATAAGATCAGGTGCGACAATCCTGTTTCATGTGATGTCTTACAAACTGCTAAAAGGTCAAAGTTTAGGGCATGTAGAGAGATTTTTCAATACATGATGGCTATGATTATTTTTTTAATATGAAATATTAAAGGTACAGTCAGTAATTTTTAAAGGTAATTTTATAGGAAAAAATGCTGACAGAAAGTTAAAGATATCAACAACTCACCTGAGTATCCCTGTCATCGGATTGAAGTGAGCTTCACTGATTCATCATCTCGTACTGGACTCCATTCACAAAGTTTTACAGCCCCTTCTAGAATAAGTCGATGTGGACATCTGGCATATAGACAGCTGACAGTGGACAGACAGCGTACACTCACTAAAGATGAACGGTGACCAGAGTTTTTGAGATCATTCAGGTGTAAAAACTTAAAATACTGCAAAATATTTTATTGGCACATATCTGTTTTGTTTTTTTTTTTCATTTTTATTTCATGATTTTTTGCTAATGAGGCCATTATGCTCGCTGATTTTGACGTCACATCATGTGTCGTGCAAGGATGCAAATCTTGATTTTGTGACTGTGAGACGAGGTTACAGCAGTGAGTGACGCGACCATTGCGGCTGTTATACTGGGGCCTTAAATGTTGATATGGTGTTGAAATATGTTAAAATATAGTGCGCACAAAAACATGCTAGGACTGTGCATGTGAATTGGGAAGGATAAGAAAATAAACCTCAGTTGAGCAGCAATCTGCCTCTACTGACGTCTAGCAGTGCATCTTTAAATATAAGCAAATAAGCTGCATTTAGGGAACTGTCAACTTTAATTTTTTAAATTAAAGTTAAAGTTTTCATCCATCCATCTATTCATGGGTCCAGGTCTGGGTTGCAGAGGCAGCAGTCTAAGCAGAATGCGTAGACTTCCCTTCCTGTAGCCATTTCCTACAGCTCCTCTGGTAGGAAACCAAAGCATTCTCAAGCCCCTGGACCGACACAATCTCTCCAGCATACCAAATATGCTCTTATTATATTTTAATTATTAAGCTACAAAAGACTTTTACATTTTGAATCAAAGACCGGTCTGCCAGATATTGTGAAGTGAAACAGTTTTAACAGTTGTGGTCATCCATTTACTCAGTGAAGATGGGGAGTATTTTTCTCGCTGCCTGACTGCATCAGACGGGAAAAAGGCACAGAAGGAATTTCTAAAGCAACTAAATCTGACAGTCACTCTTACAGATCGTTTTCTATCTGGTTAGGATGGCATAATTTTTGTAGCTGTAGCAGAAAGTACAAAATAAACTTGAGGTAATGGACTACTAAGAACGCACCTGGATTGACAGAAAGAACAAAGCAGAACAGGTATTGTATTCTTATTGCAATCTTCTGCTCCTTAAAATGGTTAAAAGAGAAAAGTGCACTTTAGTTGATTGAAATGAGGTTTTATGGGGGGGGGTTTCCACAGTGTGGCAGTGTGACCTGGTGACACACTGAGCTGTCAGGATCAATTGTGGCTCCTCCGAGCCGGCAGTAGAGACCAGGCCTGGCATTCTTGCATCGGCGTGCTGTGTCTGGTCAACCATTTCTTCGCAGAAAGCCCACAGCCACGGTGACGCATCGTTCATCAAGTGGAGCTGCAGCAAACTACTCAGACACACTTCACCTATGCGGACACAAACACGCATAAACACAAATATTTTACACGATTTGCTGGGCTGAAAGCCTGAACCTTCACACCTACAGATTGTGCACCAGAGGGATAAACTCTCCACCTGTGTGTCACTCCCTCTACTTCCCTCAGCTGTGTATCTGTTTTTCCTCCCTCTCCCTATGTTAAGTGCCAAGTGAAGACAGCTCCACTGCAGTATCTGACCCATCCTGGCAGAGGTGACGTTGGATAATAAAACCACTGTTCCTGCCAGAAAGACAAGAGGAGATAAGGGAGGGAGGTAAAGACAAAGAGAGTGAGGCAGAGTGGGAAAGAAATAAGAGCAAGAAGGAGAAGGGAAAATCACTGGGGACACGCAGGAGATGGAAAATTTTGACTGGGAATTTGAAGAGGTTGAAATATAAACTAAACGAAAATGTAGTTTAGGGTTGACATTGTTTGAATGAGGTTGCAGGTACAACACTGCATTTTCTCTTTCTCTCCCACCCCTCAGTCCCTCTGTCACTGCCATCTCCAGCGCCAGGGTGTTGGTGCAGAGGCTAAATCAATCACTCTTTGCTCTCCTGCTACACATTGTGCTGACATAGGATGTGTACTTTTTTCCACATCACCATAGGACACCCAAGAAAGGGACAAACAGAGAAGACACACTGTTAAAAAAAGGAATGAAAGCACAAACATTGGTTAAACATCAGTCTATTGATTTAATTGATAGTAAAAGATAAAATGTTACTTAATATAAGTTACTGCAGTATTAAATAGCCAGAACCGCTAGTCATACAGTACAGGCAAGTTCTGTGAAGATTTGTACAATAGTCTGTGTGTGTGTGTGTGTGTGTGTGTGTGTGTGTGTGTGTGTGTGTGTGTGTGTGTGTGTGTGTGTGTGTGTGTGTGTGTGTGTGTGTGTGTGAGTGAGAAACCCTTGGGTAAATTGCTGCTCGGTATTGTATTTGTTTTTATTTATTTGCGTGAGAGCACATTGTGTGTTTCTATTGTATACGAAGTGTGCCATTTCTATAGTTATGA
>VUQG01009232.1:10128-28078 GCA_015106755.1 Etia nguti | reverse complement strand
GCAAGTGAGAGAACCAAGATAGGCCAGTGATCAACAGGGTGTGTGTGTGTGAGTGAGAAACCCTTGGGTAAATTGCTGCTCGGTATTGTATTTGTTTTTATTTATTTGCGTGAGAGCACATTGTGTGTTTCTATTGTATACGAAGTGTGCCATTTCTATAGTTATGAAACTGAAATCTGTCTCTGGTCCACTTTTGACCTCTGACCTCTACCCCAACTATGTCACATCTTGGTGCGCTAGAAAAGATGCTTGACACGCCTGAAGCTCCTAAGATCGTGCCAGTCCCCAGTCTTAAACCTTTTAAATTGCAGCATAAATATGAACTAAGACTAGTTCTGGCTCATCTAAAGATTTTTTTAATCTAACAAACACAGATTTATATAAAAAGTGTCCTCACTTTACCTTTTAATTGTACTATAATGTCTTTTCTAGAATGGACATCTAGTCTGACGGTGATTATTTTCTCCTTTTTTGCTCAAGTAGCTATAGGCTGGTCTTTTTCAAAGACATCCATCTACTGACTGAAAGATCATGTTTTTCAAAGCTTCTGAGCACCCTACCTCTTGTAAGAGGGCCAGTGTTAATGGAAAATGACAGTTCAACTTGAGTTTCGTTCCTATTATTGTAGCTATTCGGACTCATGTCTGGGTTGATAAATGTGTAGGTTGGAAAATGAAGTCAACACAGAAGTTACAGCTCCTTGAACAGCCACTTGTGTTGCTGTGTGACGTGCCCCTACAGTCTATGGATGCTAACAGCTTGTTAGTTAGGCTTGCAAGCACTGACTGATAATATGGTTTCATTACAGTGGAAACATTATATAGTAATAACAAGAAGTACTTTGCGGCAACATTGCAAAATAGTTATTTTAGCAAAACAAAATAACTATTGTCATTGTTTTACTGCAGTAAAATTGCAGTAGAACAATGTAAATGCAAACAAGGGCTTCATGTGCGCTGGTTATTTTGCAGCCATAGAGCAATGTTGTCATCACCAGTTAACATCATTAGTTATTAATGTTGCAAATTATAAAAATTATGAACAAATGTTATGTTGGCATTATGCAATGTGTTTGTAGGAAAACCTGTGGGTGAAGTCACAGTGCATACACGTCTGTGTTAGGGTCAAGAACTTTAGTGCCTGCAGCTTTCAAAATCTGAACAACTCACTTTGCCGCAATCTTTGCCACACTAGCCACTATTATGAAAATAAAACCCAGGTTAAGATATTAGGATTTTTCTACCAGTTGTGCATTTCTTTATAGTACACCTCCCCTTAAATTCCATTCAAGGGGAAGCAAGCAGAGGGAATCCTGCTGACTGCCACTCTCTCCTCTGCTCCCACACAATGTCATGCGGTTATTATGCTTTAAGTGTGCATGTGTTTGTATGTTAGCGTGTGTGTGTGTGGTTGTGGACACTTTTAAAGTGGGGTCGCGCTGAAAGTGATGCATAAACAGTTGTTGATTTTGATGTATCACCTCCTCATGGTCATATTGTAGTATTCCTCTTTTGATTTTTACAGTTTTTCCACTGTAGCTGTGCATCAGTGGTGAGTACAGGGAATATGATGGAGAATAATAAAACTCAAAGGATCTGCAAAGACAAAATGTTCACATTTTCTCCTGGAAGGCTATTTTGTGCTGTGTGTGTGTGCGCAGTGATGGGTTGTAATATTGACTTATTGCATTAGATGGTCTCTGTGCTTCATGCTTGCACTCTAACTTCACCCTCAGAGAAATAACTGGATCAGATCAGACTGAACACACAAACTAAAGCACACACCCACCCACACACATGCAAACACACACAGTAATGGTTGTGTGAACACAAAATATTTTGGCTCGTGCATTGCTGTTGTGCTTCTGGGGTTTTGTGTTCTTAGTATTGTATAAAATTGCCATTTCTGTCTGTCTGTCTGCAAGCCTGTCGGTCTTTCTGTGTCCATTTGTCAGCCCGCAATCCTTCCTGTCTCTCTCATGGAAAGCTTTTAGAAGGGCCAAAGCTGTAAGATCCAGCAGGCACAGTTTTGAGGGCCGTGTGAGGGATTAGGGCTCGCTCTCTGCCAGTGGTGTGAGTGGAGCGGCTGAGCAGTTGGCAGCACAACTGAAGTGAAGGGAGGAGGGAGTGGAAAGAAAGGGAAAGTGGAAGGGTGGGGTGCTCCGAGTCAAGCAGGTGGGAGCAGGGTGTGAGGACAGATAAAGAGGAGAAAGAAAAGTTGTCGGGCAAGAGAGGGGAGAAAAAACATTCATACGTGCATTCACCAAAGTCATCTGTGAGCCTCTGCTTCCTGCTCTAAGCCCCTGACACTATACCAGTGCCACTGTGAAGTGTGTATGTTTGTGGCGTGCAATCTCTAAATTCTCTAGAGGCACACATGACAGACAGACAGACAGACTGTGTCTAATATATAGGAAATGGAGCCAAATATTACTCAGATTTACGAGAGTGGACTATTTCTATTTTTCACTCAGTGTGTGTGTGAGAGAGCGAGAGACTGAATCTAAGATTGCTCTTTCCAACCTCACTGAGCGCTATCTGTGAAACTGAGTTCCCACAGGCAATTGCAGCAAAAGAGCACACACCTGCGCATCAGTACCAGAGCACGACTACACAGTTTAAAGTGAGAACCTTCGGGATTTCACTCATAGTAGATTTAATAACTTGTGTGGTTATTATTGTAGTAACAGCTTGAGTTGCTACTTTGTCATTAATCTCCATAAACAGATATCTGCGCATGAATATGCCAAATCTACAGAGTTTTGGTAAAAAATTGCCAAAATGTATGTAAGTGAACAGTTTTTGTGTAGAATAAAAGAGATATGGCATGCTGAAATGCAATCTAAAAAACCATCAGCTATTGTCTGACACTGATTTTTTTTTTCTCATCATCTTTTTCCAATTTACCTGCATTCATAAACTATGCCCGGAACAGGAAATCTTGGAACCGATCTTTACTGGCTTCAGTATAAGCCCAGAATTGCTGGCATCGTCTCCAGATACTAATTAATCAGACTAGCCAGTGGGTTCCCAGATTGCTCATTCATAAAACATACACATAGCAAGGAGTTAGCCTCCAAAACTAAAGCCAATGTGGACGTGAACCTGTTTTTTTTTTCTCTAAATGGCCAGCAGGGGCAACTTTTATGAGGAAATAAACCTACAGCCAACCTAATTTGTGACCTTACTGACTGTCCTGATGAGTTAATGGTCTCAGTTGCTAGTTTCACTTTGAATACAATATGTTGTTCATTTTCTAAATAATGGTTAAGAAGTAAAATAGCAAACCATGGTAGGCTAACATACGGTTGCCAGTTTGCTACCTTCTAAATGTGCAGTCCCCTCCTTGAATCATCACCTTAACATGATGGAGGGATTAGCGTGTCCAGTGATCACAGGAGATATGTTGTCTGGGTCAATTTGCCCCTGGTTGGATCTCCCAAAGCAAACTGGTTCTGGGTGAGGATCCAAGAGTGACCCGCTGCACAGAATAGAGTCACCGTTGTTCCGCACTGGAGCCAGGCATGGGGTAGGGGATTGAGGGTGAGGGTCTGGTGGCTGGGCCTTAGTCCCAAGCTACCCAAAGCAACTGCATGCATCTGCCCTGCTGTGTACCCACCACCCACAGGTGGAGCTGCAGGGATTTGGTTAGTTGTTTCTGTGAAATACAACCAAAGAGCAACTGCAGAGAATTTGACCAAAGAAGCCAGCTGATATCAATGCCACATTATTAGAAACACTGGTTTACATGCATACACAATTTCCTCTTAATGCTTTAAAAGCAGACAGGACATTTCAGTTAGTAAATGGTAGAATATGCCGAAAACACTGAAAACAATATGAGTAAACCAAATTGAGATTGCTATAAAAATGCCAATAATAAAGGATGTGGTGGTGGTGCTATGAAAATCAGCAACGGAATTATGTTATACTGCAAACATATCTTTATTAGGTATGTGTGTTTTTGAAGGGATGCCAAATGCTATCATTTTTCTGTAAAGCAAATTTACCTTGCCTATGGGTATAAATAAAGTTACCTTGACCTTGACCTTGAACATCCAGCAAAAGTACACTGGACCCAGGACTCAGTGCTGTTAAACAAAAGATCTCCACTATTTGTGGTATTAAAAAATCTTACAGTTTTTAACTGAGTAGTTTTTATTCATGTAAGACAAGAATTCAAGTCATTTTTCCAGTATTAAGTAAAATCTTAGAAAACTACTTTTCATCCAGACTTCATCCTTAAGCTCTTTATTGCTTATGATTAATGATGTACAAAACTAAAGAAAAATCTAAAAGAAATGGCAAAGGAACAAAAAAAACATGATACACAGTATATCAGCAGGTCTGTCAGAATCTAGATCAGACCCCCCCCCCACACACACACGTACACCGAGGTGTGTGCTGTCGCCTTCGAGGACATCTGCAATCTGCAGCTTCAACAGCAAGCCATCACAGCACCTCTGACTTCTAAACAGCACACCAACGCTGCTTTCTCGAGCAGTAATTTGTGAATTTTCCAGACACACACAGAGATACATCCTCACACACTGCATGTGTAAAAACATGATGACAGGAGGGGAGAAGTTACAAAGAAGCCCCCTCCTCTCTTTCCTCACTTGCTTTGATCAGCTACACCCAGAACAGAGTCTACTGCAGTGATTTTATCAGTAATAATATATTAAATTGTTTCCAACTCCTTTCCACAAACTCATGCTCACTCAGTAGATGCATTAGTGCCTTTAAGATGAGATTCATACAAACTGACATCAGCTCTTATGCCAAAGTAGCTTCATACCAAACATTTTAAACTTCCACTCGCCTCCCAGCTGATTACACAATCTGATGGTGCTCACATGTGTGCACAAAACAGAAGCCCTCTTAGATCAGTGATATTTTTACCCTGTCCTGTGCTCTGCCCTGTGACGACTTCACACCAGTATAGCGCCTCGCCTTTTGGCACAGTGACTGACTCCCCTGTCCTCTGACCTAGTGCTGATAAAGGACTCACATTTTCTGTCCGCTAAACAGCTCTATATTTGTCAGCAGCATAAAACTGACAGTCAGCCCAGCAAAACAGATGTACGCACCAAACAGAAAGTGCTGTCTGCAAGTTTACGTATGTGGTTGTAAGGTCATGCCATGGTAGGTCAAATGCCTTTTTATGAATGTGATGAAACATAGATACCAGCCTTCCGCAGGTCCTTTTAAAATCTCCCTTGACAGCCTAAAGATTTAGCAGATAAATTATAGATCCAGGTGTGTCCGTGTGTCTTTGTGTGCTGGCGTCATGTGAGAGCTGATGACACTGTCGGATTGAGAATGAAGGGAAGGATAAGAGGATGTAGTGATGCATGGTAAGAGAGACCGAAGCATGAGTGTTAATGTTCTCAGGCCCGCAGCTCTGACTTTAGTGATGCCCTTGAGCTTTATTGTGCATGTAGGCAGATATATGTGTGCGTGCGCATGTGTGTGTGTGTTTAAACGGGATGGTGAGTGGCTTCCTGTGATTGAGTGAGGGAGGATGCGTGTCTGTGAAGATGTGGCAAATTTTGATTGGAAGTTAACCTCACATTGTAAAAAACAAAAAAAACAAATGAAAAAGCTGTTTGTCGCCCATCTGCACCCACATTAGGATATACTGTTATGATCATAAACCAAGCCACAAGAAACATAAACATGCACTCATACACACACTCACACAGTGACGAACACGCGTACATTCTGCCAAACCCTCTGGAGATTCATCATTTAACCGTGCCCATTCATCCAGGGCATTTGGATCCACTTAGCCCACAACATCAATAAAAGCCTGGCTATCAATCAGTCTTTCAGTACAGCTGCTAAATACATCAATCAGGATGAATTCCTGCTTCAGATGGTGACCCTGCTCTTGCTCAACCCCACCTCTATCTAAAGTTTTATTATCGCTAACTGCCTATCCAGTGTCTGACAGACAGGGTGGAAGCGGAGCAGGATGAAGGAGGAATAGGTTTGGATCTGTGCTCATGAATCACTCATCCACACTGCTAACAGAGATGCTCTATGATTGCTCTGCCCCACTTAAACACATACAGTTACGCATACATGAACACACACAGTAATATTACTACTACTACTGCTCCAGAGGCACACTTCTATTCTGACATTTGGGTTATAGGCTGCAGCCCATCTGCGTACGTGATATGGGGTCAACTAAGTGATATGTCTAGCCACATAAAGCAGAGTCATCCGTGGATGTACCACTGAGTCAATCACCCTGGTGCTGTCTTTGTGCGCAGCCACCATGAATCCGCTCCACTTCTACAACTACAGAGCAAGGGAGAAGTTTGGCTTCAGGGCTTTCAAAAGCCATTTTCACACGTGCACGCGTAGGATCAGGTCGGGAGATTGTCCAAAGCTGCCTTTTCTTACATGTAGGAAATAATTCTTACTACAGAGGAGTACTCTTTGCAGATTAGCCTTAGGTGCTATGAGGGTAGAGCATGCACGAAGAAGCAGATCAACTTGCTCACGGTGAATTCACCGGACGGTTACCTACGCTTTTCTCACGTGTGCAATTGGACATCACACAGACACACAAGGGAGCGTATAGTGATTGATGTGACAGCACTAAACATTTACAGTCTCACATTCACCTCCGTCAGTTAATGTCTATAAAAGCTGAGGGCTGTGGTGCATGTGTGAAAACAGCTTAAGAAGTGGCTAATGTTGTGGCATGTGTATTTTAACCACCAAAAGCATCTTTTCTCAAATGCAACTAATCAAACTTTGACTTTAAGCTTAAAATAATAATTGAATACTTGGCTCAAACTCCAGACTTCCTGGGTGAAAGCCTGACAAACACTGCCTGACTTTCACAACAGGCATCCTGCCACAAAAAGAAAGACAAACTTCTCCCACAAGCACAATAGCAAGATGGAGACTGCGGCAAGCAACTACTGCAGCGCGACTCACAGTGTGGCAAACCATATACTGTACACACAGAAACATGAAGTCAGACATACACACAGTAAACATGAGATTTGACAGTCACTTAGTGTCACTATAGGTAGACTTCTCCTGTCTGTTGTTACAGAGAAACAAGGTTTGGGAGCAACTTAACATCAGGCTGAAAAGCACCTCAGTCACTGTTCTGCACAGCCCCTATCTGAGGTGGAGAAGTTGGGGCAACGGCACGTAAAAGCACGTCGTTTAAATGTCGAGTGAACCATCCGCTCTAGCAAGAAACAGCAGCAAATGAGAACATCAGATTTTTGTGAAATACTGGGGAAACTGTAGCTACCTTCAGATAAATAGGTGAAATTAACACCATTAATTCAGCACATTTTCCAGAATGTTTGAGTAGTACTTTTTAAAAGGATCAAAACCATTCTGTCTTTTTACAACTTGTGTGATTTCACTTTAACATCTTTTAATCCATCTTTGCTTTGCTTTCCTTTAGGTCAACATCAAGGATATGTTGTGGAATCTCATTCTCAGGATGTCACAGAGTGTTTCAGATTCTTGCAGACATTTTTGGTCCCAAAGCTCCAAAATGTTTCTGCTCAGGAATTCAGGAAAAATCGTGCTACAAATTTGCATTACTGTCTGGATATAGTAACCACAATGTCTGATTTTCAGCTGGTGTTAAGTTGCTTTGTAAAGGCACCCTGTGCAGTTTTCTTGTCAACAAAGGGAGTTAATTTTTTACATTCAAATAAATTCATTTGCATCTATCCTCTAGGCTTATATAAATACTTATATAAATACCTGCTGACTTTAGACATCAGCATCCACTGATAGCTAGAAACCTTCTAGTTTTGCTTAAAACCCTCAGCACGTTATGCGTCAGTCAGTACAGCAAAAATGACAAACGTCCTAAAGAAAATGTTGCTCCATAGCACCATTTACCACTTAGACAGCTCCACAGGGTGCCTTTTAATGTTAAGAGTAACCTGGCAAGCTTAGTTGGACCATCTCTTTGTTCTTTTTTTGTACATTCACATTATTTTGACAGTGTCTGACATTGTTCGATCTGTTATGACCCAAAATGTGTGTTTGTTCTCTGTGGACAGATTCTGTCTATAGGAAACAGCGGTGACTGTAGAATATTTCAAGTGAGTTGCCTTAAGGCTTTCAGGAAAATCACATTTAAATACGAAACTAGATCCCCCTTTAACTTTGGAGATAAGGCAAAGCTCTCGTTGTGGCTCCCAGTACCTTCTTATGTATTTTGTATGATTATACTGTGTGTGTGTGCGTGTGTGTGTGTGTGCGTGTGTGCGTGTTTGAATGCGTCACTCACGTGTCTTGTTTTACTGGGTGTTACTTAAGAGTACTTTACATATAGTATAAAGGTACATCCACCCACTCAGAGAAACCAGCAGCTCCGTAGACTATCTGTGCAAAGTGTGTGTGTGTGTGTTTGTTTGTACGTGTGTGTGTGTGTGATGGTGGGGGGGGTTATTGCTCTCAATAATCTCAGAGGTCATTCTGTTTCTCCTGAAGTGAAGGCATAGTCATCCTTATTGCTGTCTCTGTCTGTCTCTCTTTCTCTCTCGCAGACACACACTCACACACGCGCGCGCAAACACGTACGCATACACACTCACTTTCTTATATGTTAAGGAGCATATTGCAATATCTAAATCTGTAACAAAGAGAGACAGGCAGATCTTAGTTCATAGCAGAGCCTTTGGTCTCAGACTCCTCTCATCACTTCAAGTTGCTCCTCTCTGTCTTTCCTTTCTTCCTCTTTCAATGTTGTTTCACATCAGTCTGTCACACTTGCATGCCAGGCTTGCTCAGATCACCATTCCCCTGGTTCCCACCTCCCCCTCCTCCTCCACCTCCCCCACCTCCACCCATCCCTCCCCTTTCGTCCTCATCATCGCTGTCAAGTTCCTCGCTCTTTCGCTTGCTGTAGCGTTCGTACAGCACCATGAGCACGCCCATCACCCAAGCCGACACCGTGCCGGCCGAGAAGATGACAAAGCCGATGGCGATGAAGAAGAGGTAGTCCCAGTAGCCCAGGCCTTGGTGGCAATCTGCCCGCAACTGCATGCCGACCTCCGCCAACCGCTGGCCAGCCAGCTCCGGAGGGTTGTGGCAAACTGTTTGGCCCTCATCTGGAGGTGAAGGAGAGAAAGAAGAAGAAGAAAGAGAGCAGAGGAGTAATGAGAAAGGAGATTAATGAGGAAAGACATATCATAAAAGAGAGCAGTGGCAGAGAATAATCAGTGTGTGGTTGAGGATGAAGGGCAGCGTAACGGGAGAGAAAAAAATGTAATTACTCAGGAGAAAAAGGTATGCAAACATCAAACGCCAGGATCCAAACAAACAGCTTTTAAAAATGCAGTGATAACCTTTGTGATAAAGGATCCCGAGAGACACTACAGATTTCCTCTGAGTAATGGGGGTCTTTGCTGTCCAGGGCACAGGATCATTATTACGCTGCACACATACTCATACACATGTATGCAAGGAAAGGTGACTTGACTGCAAGCCTGGGGCACAAAAAAGCTCCCTTACCCTCGTGCACGTCATTATACACCAACAAATCACTATACACCAGTGAGAAGATAAGGAGACAAGAGTTTTCTCTGACAAAACATCTGCTGCTCGTAATGGGGAAAATAATAATCAGCCAGAGTAACTGTCATGCACGCAGAAAAGCAGAAACACTGCTTTTCTGAAGAAATCTCTTCGTCCGTGCTTGTCCTAGCCTCCTTGCATCGGTTCATTCTGCTAGAGTGAATTTGCATTAGCATATACAGTACCCTCGTGTATATCAATTAAAATGAACGCAGCGCTAACAAGAGAGAGGGTGGAGGGGAGAGGGACTCGCTCTGCATGCATTAATAGTGTAATCAGAAACAAGAACAGGATGCGCTGTTTCCTATCAGTTCATCTGACTTTAGAAGCACGGCTAATTCCCATGCTTCTTCACTCCCACCCCCCCTGCATGCTTGATTGCATTTGTATTCTACAGAAAGGGCACGGGTTTTTTGTGTGTTTTGTTTTTTTCTTTTTCTTTTTTCCAAGCTGAGAAAAATGAGAGAGATGAGAGAGCCGAAAAAGAGATAGACGGGCAAACAGAGGCGGGCACTTTTAAAAACCGAGAGAAAGATAACGGCACAAAACAGGGACGGAGGGAGAAAAATGCAAACAAATGCACAGAGAAAAATAGGAATCACGAGATAGACAGAACATAGAAGATGAGCAAAGTCTCCGGCAGTCCATTCCTCTGATGGATTATTGCTGTTAACAGTGTTAATTAAACTGCAGTCATCTACCAATGAAGCCAAAGGTCTGAACATGGAAATGAGCAATGGGAAAAGAATGACTGGATATGATCTATACTTCTCAGACTACTTGCCAGGGATTTGCAGAAGCAGCAGTTTGAAGTAAGAACTAGAAGGACACCCAAACGAACCTCAAACCTTAACTGTTTTATTCTGCCCAAGATAACCACGAGACACATTATACTGGTGGTTAGAAAAGTGCAATCAAACAAAGCAAACTTGGTGTTTTGAAAAAGGTTTCCCGAACCTGCTCGGGAGAACGTTCACAGCACATATATCTGCAGTGGTTTTATGTTTTTGATCAATACAGCGTTACTTATCACCTCCCCCGGGGGCTTTCTCCCACTCTTGAGAAGAAAAGTTGTGCTGATGCTGTTGTGTCATGTCTGCTGCATGTGTCAAGTGATGGATTGGTATATCTTTCGTTACCTAATAGCTTTGATGTTTTTTTTCTTTTAACAGCTGCCCATGTCCACGTGAGTGCTGCGAGTATGAGGTCACTGAGTTAGTATTTAAAATCATAAAACAGGATTAGTGGTCAGAGGTGCACAATTTTTCAGTGCCAAATAAACAACTGATGATAAACTGCAACATATTCTGCATGTAACACTTTTTTTCTTCATCCATTTTTGACTATCAATCAGAAAATAGATGCACAGAGATTTTACATTGCCCCTCTCTTGTCTCTGCTTGTTTCCCCTTTAGAAATAATCCTAGAAGTGATCGGCATGAAAAAGAGACCTGATTTAAAAAGCTGGGAGAGAATACAGAGAGCGGACAAATACAGTGGCTGATGCTCAGTGGTTAGTGGGCAATGCAAAGGGCAAGATTATATACTTTACTATTACACACAGAAATTATGCTGTGTGTATTTTACGACACTAGTAGTTTTGTAAATGGCATTAACCTTATAGTGTCTGTAAGTTAATAGCCCAAAATTGGACCAACGGATGACATTTACTGCTGGAAATGTGAAAGTAAAACAGGCGCATTCCTGAATGTAATGAAGAAAATCTTTTATATTTCTCCTTTGTGGAAATTAGTTATTCGAAAGCGCCGGAGAAAGCAGGGACAGGGCTCTTTAAACCCACCCAAACAAGACTTTATTGGCTCTTCGAGGATTGTTCTCCACTAAGAGACTAAAGACAACACCTGATTGAAATGAATCATGGCCTTTGTCTGTTGTAAGGGATTTTTGATGTCATTCAGCAATTCACAATTACAATACAAAATGGAAAGTAAATAGGCCTTAAATAGGCTGTCTGTGAACCCAGGGGATCAGATCACCATTGCCACCTCCTTTAACTGCTCCCCAAGCCAAAATGCAGCAGGCCACAATGGCACGTCTACATGCGGTAGGCCCACTTGTTTGGGCTGAGTCCAGCCGAGCCCTATGGATTAAGGTCTGACCCTTTGGCATCCCGGTATCTCCTAAGTAAGGTTTTTCAGCTATGTCTAACTGGGAGAAGACCCAGGACATACTTGAGAAATTCTGCCTCTCAGTATCGTTGGAAGAGCTGCAGGAGGAGCCCGAGGACAGCTGGAAGGTCGGTTCTGTTTTTATTTTATTATTTTTATCTGCTTGTCACTAATCTTTTATTCATGTTACCTTATTTATTTTGAAAGGTCTTCATATGTTGGAAAACTTGAATTACATTAAACTTCCTTATGTGTCTTTGTCATTCTTTTCCTCATCTTCTATGCCTCTCTGTGGCTGTCCCTCTGTCATCGTCTTCCACTGTTTCTGGGCCGGCTAGCTGGTCTGCTCAGTCTCATTACCTTGCCAATCTTGCCTCAAGGCTGGTGTGAGGATTTGTTTTCCTGCGTATATGCAGTGAGGTGTTTTCTTTTCTCTCTTGCAATGTAACATTCGTAACCGGATGCTGGAACAGTGAGGTGCAATCAGAGGCTGTGCAGACTCACAACAGCAAACAGGTCCCTCAGGGTATTTGGGTCTCCTTTGTTCTTCTTCAGTCAACATTTCATGTGTCTTGTAACAATTCAAACTCTGGTCACAGTTCTTGGCTGCATGTTACTGCTGCCTTTTCTTCTCTAAAGTGTGATGAAAGTCAGTATACTGATTGAGCGTGCTCCGCTTGTATTCCTCTGTGTGTGTCTGAGCAAAGTGAACAAACAAGAACACAGTCGCACACTAAGACAATCCTTCAATAGAAAACTCTAATATTTACACAATAGATAAGCATGAAAATACGATGCATCAGCCATCCTCCTGTTGTTTAGTGTTAGCTGTGAAATTGACAATAATCAGGCAGTCTGTTAGAAGCAAAAGTTAAGTCTTGCTTTGGGAAAATGTATTTAATTCACATGACTCTCTTTATTGTCTTGCTATTGATTTTATATGAAAAGCAGCCCATTTCTCATTGATTAAAACACAAAATGAGAACTGACCATTGACAAAAGGATCATATGATACAGATCAATAAGATTTACTGGCAGTAATAGTAATCCGGATCTGCACTTTACAGCTGTGAGTGAGGACTTTTACTTACTTGAGTTTTTTACTTGCAAAGTGCCCTGAGTTAGCGCTTATGAATTAGCATTAAATAGAAGAAAACTGTAATGCATTTGATTAAAATGAGCAAACATAGGAACTTAATGAGTTAATCCTAATACAAGACATGCAGTGGGGTAAATAATTCTTTGCCCCTCTGTTTCATTTTAATGGAGAGAAGCAAAATATCAACCAAAATGTCAAGAGAAAACACATAAAAGTTAAAAACTGATTTGCAGGTCATTGAGTGAAGTAAGTATTTGATCCCCTATGACTGGCTGTATGCCCACGAGACACCCAGATTATAATAAATCAGTCAAATAATTACAGAGACTCCTAATCTATTTATGACCGCACCAGTGGCTTCTTCCAGCAGACAAACCCTCATGTCACAAAGTTAAATCATCTCAACCTGGTGTCTGAACATGAAAATTAGCCCACAATAATCAGATATCAATCCAATAGACTAATAGGAGATGTGCATCATGGATATAAAGTGGTCAGGGAGTGCCTGTCGTATTTAATCTAAAGTGAAGAGTTTCAGACTGTAACACGGTGTGAACTGGGCAGCTGTCATGTGTAAGGGCTTCTATCAAAAGCAGAGACAAAGCTTGATGTTAAACAAGAAAGGTGCAACTTTAATGTGAGTTTTGGAAGAACATGACCACAAAAAGCACTGCTGAGTTGAGCAGGGTTAATCAAGTGAGCAGGATTTACCAAAGTTGAGCAACAAGTCAAATAAGTAAACAATGAGATAAATAAAAATGCTGGGAATCCCCAAATGGATGAGAGGCAGGCAGGAGATGGCTAAACACAGACGGGGAGAGAAAAAGGATAAGCCACAGGTGGGGGGAAGGGAGTAATAAGGAAATAACTTTTAGAATAAAACGGGTAATAGGAACAGATTACAGAAGAAGCCATGACAGCAGCTATACAGGGTGGTTAAACAAACGGGTAATATCGCCAGTTGTTTCTGTGTCGTTCAACGGGAAGACGTCTGAATTTCCGACTGCAAATACATTTATCCTGTACACTTGTGGCTACGCTTTGGAGATAATTCACTGCCGCTTCCAATCCCAGATAAGAGAAAATAATGTGAGTATTACTGGAGAATACAGGAAAAGGTGGCAGCCTGGATGATTCACTCTGCGTTCAGTCTCTCTTCACCGTCTGTTTCCTTGTCACTCACTGTTTTCTCACTCATCCCATCACTCAGCCATCACTCTGGCAGCATGCCCTTGACATTTTCAGTAGTTGTCCCTGTTTTTCACAGTCGCTATTTTTCACTGAATTTTGTCTTTAATAAGATATGTGCTGGTACTTTTGGTGAATGTTGTTAAAAATGTTAATTTTCTTGTTTAAAGTCCAGCATTTTAGGCATTGTGGCAATTCTCTCCAGTTAATATCTAATTTGAAGACTGTTTTATTAAATGTCCAGTTATTGTACCCATTCAGTACAGGTTCTAATTTATTTTAAACACACCTTTTTGTAAACTTAAATATGTATAAAAGGGTGTTACTTACAAACTTGTGCCTGTGCAGTTAACCTGTTCATTGTCTCATTAAAAGTCAGAGACTTCTCAGTAGGTGCAGCACTAATAATACAATTCTGAAAAATGAAACAAATACCCCGAGAGCTAAACCAGGGGTATTTTCAGGTTAGGGACTGTGTGCATGTGCATAAGAAAAGCTCTGAGAGAGAGAGAGAGCACGAGAGCGAGCGAGTGTGGAGCACAGAGATAAAGAGATGTGTGCCTGTGCTCTTTGTTCCTGCAGAGTAGTTTGAGTGCAGTCTAATTCCAGCAGTTTCAGGACAGTTACTGCAGCCTCGAAAAATTGACAGTTTGCATGCTCACTGCACTGCAGTTTCCCCATTTCTCAAATACACCTTAAACAAGCTGCAGCATAACCCTGCAAGGCAAGACATACACACTCATTATGAAGTAGTGTGGCCTGAACCAGGTGGTTTCAAATTGCCCTACACTTAGATTCTGTAATTTGCAGTTGGTAAAATGTTATTGCTGTCTGGTTCTTGGTTTCCTGCATGGTGTTCATCTGCCTGTTTTCTCATACCTGTTACCCAATTATTTCTGCTGTGCATGCCATAACGTCACGGTGTTACCATAATATTACCAAAACTGTGGTGAGATGTCATGTCAGTGTGCTAACGACCGGACACAAATCCCTGCAGCTCAGTGACACCTGGCCAGTGCTTATAAGGATAAAAATACCACAGGAGGAAATAAACATGAGCAGTCAATCAAGTAACACCTTACTTTTTAAAATAGACAAGCAGATTTAAAGGCACACAAGCCCAAGACACGAGTAAGCACCTCTCTAAAAGCCTCAGATCAAGCAGAGCTTTCCAGGAATTGTGAATGGGAACTAAGATGTCCTGTTTTATTCAAAAGAGAATGCACAATTTAGCAATCCAGTGAGCATAAGCAGTGTATATGTGTGCACATGCATCTGTAATCAGAAGTCATGAGTGTTTTGTGAGTGTCAGTCACAGAGACTGGGTGATACAGTCTCAGTGTCGAATCATCAGCTGGGTAGTTTCCAGGCTCGGTGCTGACAGGAAATCGGGCTCACTGCTTCCCCGGAGGTGTTGCTAATGTGGGGATGAAATGCTGCTGAAAAACGCTGTTGACTCGTTGAGTTCATTCTAACTCATTCACTACTCTCTGATGCTCACTCACATAAGACAGCAATGAGCAGCGGAATAACAACTGCTTTTTTTTTTTTAGACTGGACTGTGTATGCACACAAAAGAAGAGAGGCCTGTAGTTTAAAGGACCTTAAGACGCAGGTTATATTTCTGCATTTTACACTCATGTGTGCATTTACAGTATGTTCACATTACACACATGTATGATCAGATCTTTGAGGTATTACCCTGCAGGGCCAGAGATGCCATCCTGTGAAACAGGAGCAGAGCTATTTATAAACAGATTAATTACGCCAGTGCACATGGTAATTAGTACAGTTTTGGTCCTGTACATGTGGAAGCTGTAGATACAAGCAGCCTCTAATACCTTCAATCACAGAGAATTAACTTAAGTCTGTTTTAAATGTTTCTGTGTGTGTACACTCTTAGAGGAGGCCACTATTCAACCAGACACCTTGACTGAAACCTTTAATCAGCTACCCTGATGATATGTCTCTGACAACCCATTCTTTTGTATTGCTTAGATGACCTCTGACCTCCAGGTGAAGGAAAAGTATTAAGAAGAGAATTTGAAGAATTATTTATGAATCAGTAAGGTTACAGTGGACAATAATGTCCTTAATACATACTGTCATTCTTTCAGGGATTTGTGAAAATTGAACTTAGTAAAGCTACAGGTTTTGTAGTATGGTCTATCAGAAATCGATGTGTTATTTGTTGTGTTATTTGTATATTATCATAATAAAGTTGTTCTGGAACCATCGCTGCAACTCACCAGTCTTGTTGTGATGTCTCAGATTTGTACTCAGAGGGAACATCATAGAGTGTGCATAGGTTCTGTAAAGTGAAGCCGTCTTGGCGTAAAACCTGAATTCTTTCTAATGATTAGCAGGTGTAGATATCAGTTAAATCACATTGTATAGAAGTCTGAGAGAAAACCAACCCACTGCTTCAGTGATTTTATGGCGCCACTCACTAATTTTAAGTCTTTCTGAATACAAAATGTTAATTTTGTTAATCACGGCCTCCATTAATGACAAGAAGCATGTTAAAGAAAGGTATGCTTTAGGATGATTGACACCTTGCTACTTTATGACATATGGAGTGTTTCAGAGTCAGATCCATACTGCGCTGTTGATATCTGGTATCAAAAGGCTCACATCAAGGGTTCAGAAATAGAGCTTTGCACGCAATGTGTGGCTATGTCCACCTTTCATACACGGTCTATGGAAAATACTAAAGTTGGCTTGTTCTGTAGTGGAAAGCACCTACATAAAGATGGGGCTGTGGTGGATGACTTCCATATTTCAGTGGCCAGCGGGGTCGGAGGAAGGAGGCAGCTGATTGGAGCAGCTGACAGCAGCGGAGTACAAGCTGACAGAGAGACACTGTAAAGTGCACAATATATAAAAGTTTTGAGAGCAGCCATATCAGAATGAGTCTGGGTCCTTTCACATAGCTCTATCGGGATCACCTTGTCGGTGGAAAAATATATATGTATGCTTGTGTTTTCTTTGGTATTTTTAATAGGAACAAATAATGTGTTTTTGCAACAGGCTGCAAGTAATAAAGTCCCTACAGATACAGTTCAATACAGGTTATTTGCTACTGTGTAGACACAACACTGGCTCATGAGGTAGGCCCATTTTTATTGTTGAATGAAAAGAAAGAAAAAAACATTCTTCTGAAATTGGTCAGGTATGGGGACATGACTTAAAATGAGTGAAAAACAGTCAGGTTTGAAAGAAAAACCCTTCAAAAAGCCTGGAGATCTATTGCTCAAGACAGTCTGGGTCATTGAAAGGAAAATATTTAAAAAATGAGGGGTGGATCAAGACTTTAGACTCTGCTGTACTTTTAATAGCAGGTACACAAGATAAGACATAAGGAACGATGCATACATTATAATATCCATTTAAAAAACCGGACACTGGATTTTTACTGCTTTACCTAAAATGCCTAGACATATTTAAATCTCCAAATTTTCCCAGTTGTGCTCATTACAAGCCTACAAATTCCAGCATAAGACATTCTGGGGGCCCTCCCCTCACGGTGAAGCTCGGATATCTCACCGTTTAGCCAGCTAAATGCATCATACTGGGGAAGGCAAAGAAGACTAAGAATAGTTGACCTTTTCTCCATCACATCCACTAGGGCTGAATAACACACGCCTTCACACTCTTCTCAAATATGGCATTAGTCAGATTACCACCATCCTCCTATCTATCATTTCTCCATATGATCCCTTCTTCCTTTGGCAGAGGATGAGTAAAGAGAGAGAGAGCGAAGGTCAGATAGCAGCAGCTCCATCTCTCTTCTCTTTCCTCTGTCTCTTATCAATGCCCCTCTCTTTATCACCTTCCACTTTTCATTCCCTCTTTCGCACGTTTGCATTTGTTCTCCTCTTCAGCCCCATTTCCCTCATCTTCTACATCCTTCTATTTCCCTGAGTGTTTTTTTTTTTTTTTTTTCTTCCTTCATTCCC
>VUQG01009225.1:77654-88516 GCA_015106755.1 Etia nguti | reverse complement strand
TATCCCAGCTGGACGTTTGTCAAAGCTGGAAAGGCACCTAAAGAAAGCTCCAGCCGATCCAGGAGAGAAGGACAACCGCTGCCCAAGCGAAAACCTGTAGTGATCCCATATGTGTCAGGAGTATCGGCGCAGTTTTTCAAAACACCGGGTCTCTGTGGCTTTTAAACCCCAAAACACTGAGAGTTTCATAGGTCTTATATAAAAGATGGGCATACTCTTTAGGACTGAAAAGGGAAGTCAGTGTTTGGTTGCCTTAGGCTTCAGTCGCACAAGCCTTGAGACTGGTCTATGCCCCCCCCCCGACAATCTCTGGGAACTAGAGAAAAATCTATATTCCACCGGTTGACGAGTGGTTTCTCTAGAGGTTACTGGCTGGTGTTTGGTTAAAATCAGTCTCGAAGAGAGTGCTGCACCAAAACTGTCATTGCGATTGGTTTGGTTGCCTGTGTTTTGTATGAAAGATGGAATCAGAAGTGGAAACTGTTGCTTTCAAAGTAAGAATTATGCCTCACCACTGCAACCAACATTTCAAAATACAAATGCAAAACATTTCTACCGCATGGCAAGTAGTTTACAAGTATTTGCTGTCAAGTTGATGGCTTCCATGCAAACTGTGGGTGACTGTGGGGAAACTGCTAGCAATCACAACAATTCCAGGAAGGTCTTTGGTGCAGAAATGTATAATGCATTGTGGTCAATTTTAGACTAGCAACTGCAGCAACCTCCAGAAAACAACCTGTTCCGGAATACTCACTTTTTACAGTACGCCTGGTAGTTGCCAGATGGATGCTAACGGGTCTCTAAGCCTGTGTGACTGAGACCTAATTGCACTCTTTTAATGGCTACAGAGGGGTGACTGGTCTGGTTATGAAAAACAAGTCCAGTTCAATAGAAGTCCGTGATTATGAAATCTCATTGCTCACTTAACTAAAACCTCAGTAAATACTTAACTAATGAGTTTGTCTTGGTCGTTAGTTTTAAGTCACTGCAGGTGAGCCAGGTGAGCCAACTGTTATGTACAGCTGTGATCTGCAACATGAAGTTTCTCAGACAAAAGCAACAAAATCTTTTCAATTTGTGTATGTCCGGAAGAATAAGAATAAATCAGATTAACCAAATTCAAACTATTTTTTCTTCACCTCCTCTAGTTGTCTCTAGTCATATAGATCATTTGTGTTTGAGCTGAGGAGATTATATATGTATTCTTATATTTCAAAGTAATTGTACATTTGATTAAAAATAAATACATTTTAAAAAAGTGGTTTGTTGTTCCTCTGAAACCAAATCCTGGTTATTTTGAATAATATGCTGACCACAAAGTTTTCATTAGAGCTGCTTTTCAGAACATAAGTACTCTCCAGGAAAGTTATTGAGGGCATCTTAAGTTGATTATGTGCTGTAACAAGGACAGTTTCCTAAAAAACAAATGTGCTGCTGTGGACTTTACTGTTGTTGTTTTTACTACTGCAAATGCCTTCAACACTTCAAGCAAAATTCCATTTACTTATCTTATATTGCAGTGGCAGCAGAAACCTATGATAATTACATATTACTACATAAACTAGTTAAACCGTTACATACCAGTCAAGGTAAGTGAGGAAATAAGGGTGTTTTGGTTTTTATGTAGGGGGGAGTTTCCAGGTGGCGAATGAAATGACCATTTAACACTTTTCCTTCATGCTTGTCAGTCACATGTGTCAGTAATATGGCTCCTTTCTGAATCATAAATACGTGCACACACTGAAATGGAGGGGACACAGGATGCGGAGTAAAGTTTACAAATCCTGAGTCACAATGGTTTAAACTGCTCTATTATGCTGCATCATACTTCCAGGAATGCTACTAACCCCACCCACAGTCACCCCACTTTCTTCGATGTGGGAGGAGGAACATTAACAGACATTTACATGGCCATTCTTTAAAATAGTACACAGATTTTTCTTCAAGCAAGTATTTGATGTTTAGCTATTTTTAAATGTTACAAAACTCATTTCTAATGGAATTTACTTTGGGTACAAACACCCGTACACTTTAAACCCCCACTCAACATTTTCAAGCAAGCTAGACAGGGCATTCAACGTGATGTGCACAAGTCAGGTGCAAGAGTGCCCCCTTCAGTCTCTGTCTGAGCAGCCTTTCAACTAAGAGAGCCTTCACTCTGCACTTCGCACTCAGAAAAAAAACACACAGATGACCAAACACGCGAACCCCAGTTTCCCAGCCACCCCACCTCCTACCCCTTTCCATAGTAGACTAGTTACTCAATAAGGTTTCTGGCTGATTCTGTCTCGCACCCTGCCAATATAAACTTCACCCCTGGGGGGATTACTCTAGCTCAAACCCCCACCTTCGTCTGACCAAATGGCCTGAGGAAAGCATCAGGGGAGTGGGACGTCTGTGGTTTTTGGGGGGGTTGGGTGGGCAATAAGCCAAATGAGAACCATATTTCATTTGTACGCTGCTGAGGCCCTCCGACTTACAAGAACACATGCAGATGTGCAAGGTTGTGCACAGACATATACATGCACACACCCTCAAACAAACTTGTGGTTACTTACATATGGCCTGGTCAAGTCACAATATTGGTATTTCAGCCATGACAAGCATGTGGGACATGATTTGATTAGTCTTAGCAGTTTTAATGCATCATCGAGTTTTCAGGGAATGGGCCCCTGCCATGGCTCTTCATTAACCAGAAAAATCTGCAAAGAATTCAAAAAATCAGGTAATTATTATGAACTATCTGATTCATTTTTCCTTATTTTCCCAAAGTCTTTTTGTATTTAACACTTGTTGTCGGCTGAGTCATACTTGCTGGTCTTTGTGTCTAGCTCTAGTGTGAAGATGGCGGCTGTCCCGTTGTGAGCCCCTCTTCTCCCCATCTAGCCCCTGCCCAAGGTCTGGAACAGATTACATCTGATATTAAACACATGGCAGCAGTTAGAAAGGAGAAAAGGCGAGCGAAGAAAAAAGTTCTTAAAAAAGACGAAAGAAAAGAAAAACAGTGGATTTGTCAACTAGGTCCCTCCTACCTTCTCTCTGTCCTCTGTTCATTTTCTCAGGGTAGTCTCTTTCTCTACTTTGTTTCTGGGCACTCCTGAGTATGTGGAAGATCATGACCGCATGTCTGAATAGCTGTCAAAAGCACAGACAATGATGTAAGCTTTTTATGTCCTTTTATTCAACCAGCAAAGTTTAAGTTTTCTTATCATGAGGGGGAAAAAAAGAAAAGAAACTAGACCAACTTGGACAGAGACATAAAATATGTGTGGAGCTGAAATTCCTATATAGAGGCTGTTTTGTAAGAAAAATGTCACTTTCTATTCATTTAATGATGATGAGGCTCCTCAGTGACACTCTTAGATTATTTTGGGGAAAGATTTGAATCTGTTTCTGCTTGCAAGCAGATGGTAATGGTCTTAAACGCATGCCTTGTCGCCAGTCTCCCATTAGAGTGTGTTTCGTAATAGCGTATAAAAAACACTAGGGCCTGGGATGGCACAAAGACGAGTCTCAGTCTCCAGACTTACTTTTGTAAGGACGGTGGTTATCAGTCCAGAGGAATGTTGACACACAGATGTTTTAGGTGGATACAAAACATTCCTGATGTTCCCTCTGCTAATTTCAGTTTTTTCCTGTGAGGGCTCCCATCGGGGAGTCACCAGTCCCCAACCAGCAGGCTTTCTATCACTGAGGCTTGAGCTCAATCATGCTCATCTTGTTCTGTGTACTCTGAACAAACAAGCAAGAAAAGTAACCATTGCTCAGCTTGTTAGTGCTAAAAAACACAGTTCACTTTCTATTGCAGTGTTATGTTTTCCTCATGATTAAACTTGCCTGTTTTGATTGCTCTACCTATCAGGTCATCTGCAAGGTCACTGTGGGACGCCATGCTGACCAGTAAACACAAAGAGGGGGTGATAGAGGTCCGCCGGCAACTAGTGGAAGCAGCCAGCAAAGAGAATCTGCCAATCAAGATGAGCATGGGTAAGAACCACTATGCAGTGGAAAGAGCAGAGCCCATATCATGTTTCACATTAACTAAAAACTAACTTATACAAAACACAGAACAGTTGTATTATATAAAGTATGTAGAATTTTTCTTGCTTAAAGAGAATCATGTGCTACTTCTGTCATGTTTTTCAGCACTCTCAAAAACATCACAAAAGCGCCTCCTATTGAAATCAAGCTTCTTTGCCTTGCTGTGTATTTGCCCATGTGGCCACGAAGGAAATCTGAACCACATGTTGGCTGTATGACACACACACACACACACACACACACATGCTGCTTGCACACATGCTGCTTTCGAAAACTTTTGTTGTTTGTTAATGAAGCAAAGGGACTGAATCGAGGGATAAAAATATGCGTAGGCACGCAAAAATAAAGTCATTACGTGCATGAGTGTAGAGTGTCCTTGTGCACGTTCACCTTTATGCTACCCTCTGACTTTGAGAGGCAATGGATGTACTACACTCCCACAAACACACACATGCACACACTCGCATTCATGGCTAATATGCAGGTTAGCATCTGGCAAAAAAGGGGGTGTAGAAGGGAGGGGCACTGTGGTCCCTTAGCTCCTATAATCTATGAGGTAAAGAAGGTCTTGTCTCTCGTAACAGGCAGGTTGTAATATGCTGGAGGTCGCACACATATGCTCACACCCAAGGCACTCTGTCAGACGTCCAAATCTACACATGGCTGTTTCCTTTCATACATGGCAATCCCTCTAATTCCAAATGTCTGCGGGCTTTTGGATTTTATTTAGAGAAATACGCAACATCAAGTGACGCTAAAAGCAAAATGTATAAAGAAGGTGTAGCACTGAAGCTTCTCCCGCTTGTTCACTGACAGCCTGTTGACTTAATGTTTTTAGCTGAGAGAGAGAAAACGAGAGAAGCAGTGAGAGAAGGGGGCACTGTAATATCCTTAACACTGAACCTTTATACCCCGCTGGCAGAGGACCAGAATCCACGAAACCCCCTGAGCTCCCATAGCACCCCCCCACAGTTCCCATCCTGCCCACCAGCAGAGTTTTCAATCCATCATGCTCTGCTCCTGAGACTAAGCTAAACCGAGTAACACAAAACGCTTAGCATTAATACCTATCTACTCCCAGTGCCCACTCGCTCACTAGGAGAGGAAAATTTTCCCCCTGCACCCAAGTGTGTTCTCACTCTGATAGGGTTATGCATATCAGAAGAGAAAAGAGCATATCAGTGTATTCCAGGCCCTGAATTTTCACATACAGACTGACCCAACTTGGCTTCTTTTCATCTCAGCAGGATAAGATCATCCTGTGAGAAACAGAGAAAATAATCCATTTCTCAGCGCCTGATATAACCCATCAGGTTTCTCACAGCACAATAGAATGATGAAATTCCCTGGCTCTGTGTAGGGATATGTACAGTATGTGGTTTTGCAGAGTCCAGTGTTTATCTTTGGTGTTTTTGCTCTTAGCAGGGAATTAGTTGGACAGCTTCGGTTTCATCTTCCATAAACGTGCGTTCGTCTCATCCATCTGCTTGTGTTTGTATATATGCGTGCATATGTGTGCGTCACAAGTTTATACCGTCTGTGTATGTGCTGCGTGCACGGACACCGCGCAGTAAATGGGGTGTGTTGACAGGACCTTTCTTTCTGTGGCACAGTCCGGCCTTTTAACGACAGAGGAGCGTGAGTCGATTTGGGGAAAAATAAATTTTTGTAACAGCAAAGATGTGTTTATGTTTAGCAGTATAATTTCTCCCTTTTGAAAACTAAATTTATATACTCACATGTATACATGTGAGTAAGAGGAAAAATGTCATATTTTATCTAGTAATTAAGGCAGGCCTATTCCCTTCTTGTTTTGTTTTTTTTAAATTGGATTCTCTGTCACCATAAAGGAGCATTTTTTTTTTGTCTGTTTAGCAAATGTTTGTCTGATTTATTTAACGCTTGGCAGGTGAATTGCTAAGTGTTAAATCACTTCAAACGTCACTGAGAAGTGACATTTGAAGTGATTTGGGATTTTCTCAAGTGTCTTGTTTTCTGCTTTTATGCATTTATGTATTTGTGAAATTTTGTGAAGAGGTGGACCATGGCAGTTACTAGCCACATACAAATCTTTCTTCAAAATTACAAGATTGCAGATTGACCTTTGAGGGTTACTCAGAGGGGTATGAAATCTAGTTTCTGTATATCCTCTCTTTTCTGCTCTTGCAGGTCTCCATTATGTTACAACCAGTCACATCCACACAAACTGTTTAACTCATGTGACGGCACTCTGACTTGGTCAGAGCCTGCTGTGTTTTCCCTCATTTGTCCCCGTTTTCTTGCAGTTCCCTGATAGCCAGGGCTAAACAGTGCAACTGGGAACACCTGGACAGTCTACCTGGAGCATTTAAGAGCTGTCTTTCTTAGCTCTTGCGTCCCTTCTCTCCATTTACCCAGCACCATGTTATTTGTATGGTTGGCTTTGGGTTTGTCATTTTAGGTTTTTAAAATGCACAACACTGTGCAGACTTAGCATTCAATCATCCAACTACTGACACACTGATTGGAACCCCTCATTGAGTACTATGGTTTTCTACTTAATTAAGTTAATAAATTGGTAGATTTTGTTTCAAGTGATTTCTTCCCATTATTTATCATGGCCCTCGAGCCAGACTGTGACACTCAGATTTTTTAAAATTTCTTAGTTTATGTTTATGGAATGAGAATCATTTCATTTGTGAACATAGATTTGTCCTATTAGTGTTAACCACAGAAACAATACAATCAAAATTTCCAGTGACGCGCTTCAAACATCACTCTTGAATTTAAAAAAATGAAGTCTGCCACCCCAACAGATTCGGTCTGAAATTTACTTTAAGTTTGAGCTAAAGAAAAACCACAGATAAAAGCTTCTTTGGAGAGACACTGAAGACACTGAGTGCTGTGACAGTGTAGCTGCCCACTTGTAGCCTCTGCTCTAATGTACAGTAAAATCTTGAAAGGGTCCCTAACATACATCCTCAGATAAAGGCTCTAACATGTTCCTCCTCTTGGAGTGCATAAATAAAAGTCTCTGAGCCTTCTTGTGTCCCTCATCCACACAGAATTACTTATGAGGCTGTACAGCTGCTGAGGCAGGCTACCACTCAGCCTTCACTCCGACATCAGACATCACTTACCCTCTGAGTAACCCTGTGCACCTAGAACTCAAGTCATCTTCCAGTAACCTGACTAAATCATTGTTGGCCCTTGCCCCTTCTTGCATTGTTGAAGACTTTGATCATAGCCAAGTCTCAATTGCCACTTCTGCACATCAGGCTAAAATGCGCAGGAGATCAAGATGTTTATAGCAAGAGACTAAAAATGTGATTTGCTTTATGGCTGACTTTGCACTAAATGCACCCAAAAGATTCTTCAAATGCCCAAAAGGTTCAGGTTTCTCTACCATCTTGTGTGAAAAGCTACAGAAACTGCAGTACTGCTGATTTATATGTATATAGGGTGCTTCTTAACAAAATTGACATTCTGAAGTAATGATGTTATTTATATTTATTTTGAATAGCTTCTTATTTCATGCACACCCAATGCACTGAAGACTGAATGGAAATATTTCTGTACTTGGCGCTTGTCACCACCAGAAAGGAATGCGCGGTCTTTGAAATGCATTCAAATTTACAGATGCAAACATTTCTTTTTAAAGCAGTTCTTCTGTTTTGCTGCAGCTATGGTAGTTAAAATGAGAGCTCAGCTGACAGATCAGATGACAATGAGAAAACGTAAAACAGATTCATTTTGCATCTGGCAACAGGATGCCTGAAGAATCATAGCACTGTTTTGAAGGACGTTTAGAGACACAGATAAGAGCTAAGGCTGAACCAGGACTGTTTGATTTTGTAATGGAGTGGAGGCTTTTGTGAGGCTTTCTTGGCTAAAGTACTTTCTCCGTGTTTCTTTCCGATGTTTTACGTTTTCTCATTCTCATCTGGTCTGCTGTAGCTGTAAATTCCGATTACCTTTAGCCTACAGGATACCATTCTTGGTGAAATTATTCCCTGGTTCTGTGCTGAATTATGGTTGGCACATGAAGCTTTGTGAACTTTAGTTATACTGCCAGGATTTTTATGGCTGGATATGCTCACAAAAGAGCTTTTCAGTATTCTGTCTGGACTGGAGCTTATTCTTTAAAAACACTTTAAATTCAACAAGAAACTTGATTCGCCTTCGGAGGCGCTTGCTCTGTTTTGTCTTTAAGTGCCACCCAATGCACTCAGTCCTTCAGTTCATTTCAGAAGGTGTTTCCCAACACATACATATGGAAATATATGTTCCTGTCTTGTTTACTGATTAGCTGTTGTGAATATAACTTTGGTAGCAGCTTTGTGTGGCTCTCCCAAGTATCCCTCCTGAAAACAGTTCATAGCTACAGAGTTTATCGTCCAGTTTGCCATGTGCCTATTTGCATTTCTAGTGCTAATGTCTCCAGTTTAAAAAAAAATAAAAAAAAAAATCTTTAGATTTCTGTTACGTTTGTATCCTGCCTGTCTGTTTATCTTCTGGTCATATGTTTTGCCTCACTAAAGAAAACACTGGCCATGTAGCCCAACAGGAAATACTCCCACATCTGGTGCTGGTTCAGAACATCAACATAAAGAAGTAGGTTTTATGGCGAGTTAATGTGTGCCCTTTGTCTATCCCAGCCCCTGACACAACCTCTCATACCTCTAGGCCTCACTTCATACCACCCCTGGACTTTACACCCTTTGCGCTGCTTTTCCTGTGTCTCTTTAAATGGGAGAAGTGGGGGGAGATTCAGAGGTTCCTAAACAGTATAAGGAGTCTGGGCTCTTTCTGCTACCTCTATAAATAATCAGTGAAAGCTTCTGATTTACAGTTATTAGTCATACTCGACACGGGTTCAGCGCCTCTTGTCAGTGTTGCTGCACCTCAGCTATATGTAGACATGCTTAAGCACCTACACACATGCTTACGTAGTCAGTGACTCATAAATGTTGCACTAAGAATGATCACAGAAACTCAGGAACAAGCACATATAGAGAATATTCCTTTGTGACTGTCACATGGCAAAAATAATGCAAGCCGTGCAGCCTGTTTTGTCTCACACTGTGGAGTTTTTGCTTGTTAAGATAAAGTTATGCTCTACTTTAGTCTCAGTCATTCCCCTCTGCCCTAAGCTAAGTGTATGATTTATTTTTTTTTAAATGCTGTTATGCTGTTATGCTTGGTAAAAGGTTATCTATTATTGTTTCTGCTTTTGGCTCTTCCCATCTATGTGTGTATAGTCTAATCATTTTCCCTTAATATAAGTCTTAAAATGCTGTATGTATAGAATATGTATGTACACTGTAAACCCGAAAAAGTTAGCAGAACTTAAACAAATTAAGGTAACCGATTGCCTTAAGTTTTTTTTTAAGTTGATGAATTTCAAAGTTGAAGCTTATCACAGTTCCGGTATTTCAGTAACATTTGGTATGTACCTTTTGACTAAAATAAAAGTAAAATATTTAGTAATTAAATTAAAAAAATTAGTAACTAGGACTTAAAGTTTTCATTCATGTTTTCATGGGAATAAGTTGACATAACTTCAGTTCAACTCAATATTTATTGATTTGGATGATTTTATGACAAATTGTGTCTCCAATTCATCATCATCATCATCCTCATCATCAGAAAGGTGGTTTATAGTAGTTGTGACCCAGAAGAAAGTGGGCTAATGCTAGAATTCAAAGTCTCAGTTTGAGGTTCATGATAAAGACGAGGAAATTTTTATAAATGGTGGAATGTTTTTTTTACGCCCTAAAAATCGATAACCACGGGGCTCCAAAGTTTTGTTGCTTACAGTCTGGGATTCCTTTCATTCCTTTTTATTGTAAAATGCAATCCAGCTTCCACGGGACTTTCACTGAGTAGAGGGTCCACTCTGCCATATAGCTCAAATCATTGGAGTGCTGCAAAGATTGTTGCCCTTTTGAAAGTTTCTCCCATCTTCAGCCCGAATCTTTGTAGCTCAGTGTGAGTAACCATCACGTTTAAGGTCTCCTTCCTTCCACCTAAAACATCAGGAAGGAGGAAAGTCGATCAACGTGGATCACTTCATGTTCTGAGGCTCCTGAGCTAAATACAGCAAGCACTCTGAATACTTATGTCAATGTAATAATTCAGCTTTTCCTTTTTAATGAATTGGCAAACCCTTCAACAGTTCTGTTTTCACTTGTCATTATGTTTGGATGAAATTCATTTTGAACAATTTTATCGTAAGGCTGTAAAATGTGTGGGAAAAGTCAAGGCGTCTGTAAACCTTCTGATTGCACTGTATACAGCAATCTTTGCCATATTTTGATTGATTCACTTCTTCTGGCTCCAAATTGCTCTCTAGATGTTAACTGTATTATCTTCCCTCCTTTCAGGCCGTGTGACCCCGGAACAGCTGTGCTCCTACATGCAGCTGTTCCGGAGCAGTCGGGGGGCGCTAGAGAGTCACTGTGGGGTGCTCCAGCTGGGCCTGGCCACGGCCCAGACTCTCCGACACCCAAGCCTGCCTCGCTGGGATTCTTGTCTGGCCTTCGAGAGGCTGCTGCTGCAGGTGCGCGCTCATCTTACACGGCCCAATTATCCATATGTGTTAGAGCCGATGAAAACTTGACGTTCTCCATTTTAAATGGGATGTGCACTTCTTAAAAATGTGATACCACCTATGACAGATTGACACATTTTTGAGCTCTTCAACTGCAACACAGTAGCCTATTTCAGATGAAAGTAATTTTCTATATATATATATATATATATACACACACATACATACATACACACACTTTAAACAAAGCAACACTGATAGATTTAACTAAACTGGAAAACTGCATATT